>ML803961.1:0-25918 GCA_009831015.1 Picea engelmannii | reverse complement strand
ATCTTCTTAAAGGAGGTGCTCTTATGAATCCTTCTTCTTAATTAGGTCTATCTATTTGTTGTTGATTCTGAAATATGAATCTTCTTGGTGGAGGAGTGTCCTTGTAATCTTCCTTATATATCTTCCTATCCCCTTTGAATGTTTCTGCATAGATTTTTGGATATGTTTCTTGCTCTGTTGTTTTGGAGCCTGATCCTGTTTTTTTTTTATTGTATCCAAGTCCGAACTTGTCAAGGTGATATTTCTTACTATTGATAATGTCATCCAAAACTTTTGAGCTATTCTTCATATTTTTCTTTTGAATATCCTTTCTTAATGTGACAATCTTTTCTTCCAAATTTCCAATAATCATGTCCTTTTCTTCTAGTTGTTCTTTGAGTGCTTCTTCAATTCTTTTATCTTCTTATATTTGAACCTTCAAATTTGTGATCATTTTTTCTAGTTCTTGAGTGTCTTCATTCTTGTCTAGTTCTGCTTGTAGTTTCTTTTTTTTCTTCTTTTCTCTTCTGATAACTTCTATGGCACACATCAATTCTTCTCGGTAGTCAACTTCTTCCTCTTCAATTTCTTATTCGACTTCTTCATATTCTTCTTCGGCTTCTTCATATTATTTTTCGGAGTCATCTTTATTAGAGTCTTCTACTGCCATGAATAGAACTCTTCTTGTCTCACTATCACTGACTTCATATTCATCTGATGATGATATGTTTTCTTTGGTGCATAAGATTTTATTGAAAACTTTCTTTGTAGTTCTTTTTCCTTTAAATGTTTGTTTTCCTTTTGAGTAACCTTCATCATTTCTTTTTTTATGATCAGGACATTTTTTGCAAAATGACCAATACCATCACAATTGAAACGAATTAAAGGAATCTTACCTCTATACCTACCGTCGGTTCCCTTGTTCAGTATTTTGATGAAGTTGGCCACTTCTTCATCATCTTCCGAGACATCAATGTTGCTTCTATGTTCTTCTTGTTTATTTTCCTTTTGCTTTGATATTTTGGATGCTTTGAAAGATGCTTCTTTTACACCTGGATTTTCTTGTTCAGTTCTCATTTCATATGTTGTGAAGATTCCATCCAGTTCGTCCATGATTATTGAGTTTATATCTGATCTTTCTTCTAGTGATGATATCTTAGGGTCAAATCTCATAGGAAGAGATCTTAGTACCTTTTGAACAATTAAAAATTATTCGATTTATTCTCTCAATCCTATGATTTCATTCACTGTTTCATTGACTCATAAGAAGTAGGTTGCAATATTCTCATCTTCCTTCATCTTTAGTTGTTCAAACTGACCTTTGTAAGTTTGAATCTTTGCTCCTTTGACTTTTGAATCTCCTTCATAAATATTTCGAAGCTTTTCCCAAATATATTTAGTGGATTTACAATGTGCAACTTTGGTGAAAACCATTTCACTGAGACCATTCAGAAGTTCATTTGTGGCTTTTGAATTATTCTGACCAAGTTTCATTGCTTTGTCATTTGTTGGTGGAACTACTGGTGATGTGAATCCATCTAAAATTGATTGCCAAATTTCAAATCCATTTTCTTGTACATATGTCTTCATCCTTATGCTCCAAAAAGGACAGTTATGTCCATCAAACTATGGTATTCCATTTTTATACAAGTTGTTTCTCTCCATGATCTACCTTTCAGTGGTTAAAATGATTTTTGAAGGGACCTTCTATGATACCAATTATTTGATTACTGAGAGAGGGGGTGAATAAGTAATAGAGAAATGTAATCCTTTTTAAACCAAATAATCCAAGCATTATATCAATGTAGAATTATCATCCAATAATGAGCAATGAAAAAATGAACAATCATACACATACATAGTACACCGGTGTTTTACGTGGAAACCCAAAGTGGGATAAAACCATGGAATGATTTTTATTATATTTCGTGAAGAATCACATTCATTGGAAGAACCAATTTCCTTTGTTTTCCAGCTGCAACTGGAAGGAGGATCCAACCCCCTAGTTTCTCAGGCTACAACTTGAGGGAAGATCCAACTCCCCAATTCTCTGGCTACAACCAGAAGGAGGATACAACCCCCTATGTTCTTAGACTACAACTAAAAGGTGGCTACAACCACCTTTCCTTGCCCCGTACAACTACCCTAAAGTAGAAGTAGAATGATGGAACCACTATCACACTATCACTGTGAGATATACTGCTATAAACATGTACCAATAAACCTGAACCATGCAACAACCATTCATCAACATGTACCTCAAAATGTAATCAACCTGTACCATGAACAAGTGCATCAACCATGCACCAACATGTACCATAAAATGTGAATCCAACCATGCACCAAGTATGTACTAATCATGTGTCAACTATGCATCAACTATGACTCATCAATATGTACCAACATCATCAACTATACACCTCATGTATGTGCCAACTCATCAACTACTTGTCTCAACCATGTACCCAACATGTACCTTAACCAAAATCCGTCATCAATTTCATGATCCCAATATGATTTGTAACTTTTTAATTGACCTGGTGTATATGATCACATACCTGCAAACCTTCCTTAACTTTAACAACAAGAGACTATCATGGATTATTCAACAACCCTAACTTGAAATAATAATAAATTTGTACCTATAATGAATAAATATCTGAAATTTATAAACAATGTTCTTTAGTGTGGTTTATGCAATTCCTCCAAGTTTCACTACTTGGAACCTCTCAAAAAAGGAGTTATAGAAAAAATGGCATACCTTGCATAATTTTGGCTTATTCTAGATATCGACCTTGTAGAGTGTGCCTCGCACGAAATATTTGTTGAATCAATCTGAAAATGTTACAAATAATACTAAAGATGGTAATATTACAAAATCATTTGGTCTTATTGAATTTGGATCTGTTATGAAGAAGTTATGACATTTTTACCCGAAACACCTATTTTAGACTAGTTTTAGGACTAGTCACAAACCCTATTTTCCATGGAGTATAACTCCAAAAATAAAATGACCCACAAGATGAATTGTTTACCATAGATACTTGGATATGTTTCCTCAATGACATAGAAATTCCATAGTCTGAATCATTCTAGAAAAAACGTTATTGCGGAAATGAGATGACTTGTAAATAACATACCCTAGAAAGCATCATCAAAAGAATTTATCCTTCCTTGAATTTCGTCCTTCTTTTGTTCACCTTCCCTCAGAAATTCAACTTAGATATCCTTTGGTTACCTGAGACACCTATAGATATTAAATATTCTCAAGTGTATTCAAAATGAGAGATCTATGCCTCGTATTTATACTCTCCAAGTAGCTTCCTTAAAAACATCTTCTAGGTCACTTTGCTCACTTTCCTTCTTTTAGGGTTAACCCACTTCTAATTTCTCCATTAAATTTATTATTTAAATAATTTAATTTTTATTCACTTTGAATTATAGTACACTCATCACTTCACTTTATTATTTACCTTCTAAAATGATGCAACACCCCCTTCCTCAGCAGGTTCTGCACGACCTCCAAGTCTAAGGATCGTTCATGAATTCACTTCTGAGATGAAGTGCCTCCTTTGGATCCCTATCGGAACCTCAAAATTCGATCCAACGGTCGTTCAACCTCCCCACAGACTCCTATACAACTGCAACCTTTTTCCGAAAAGGTGAAATTTGGATTTCGATAGTGTTACACCTCAATATTGCTCACTTCGATAAGTGTCGTAAGTGTCGCATGATCCTCTCAACTGTCGCAAGTGTCGCATGTCATTCACAAGTGTCACAAACATGAAACAAAGCATACTTCCATGATGACGAAACCAACGAGACATCTAGAATAACTCAGACACTTGATTTGGAGAAGGGAGAATGATTAAATGAAGTCAAGGAACTCTTATCACCTGAAAGTAGCTCTTAAATAAGGGTTTTGAAGATGAGCGCTCCTCTGTATCAGCCTTAGGAGTTTTGGCGCTCCCCTCTAAGGTCTTAGGGAGCGTTATAATTCCCTACTGCCCCTATGAAGGAGAACTATCCATATTTGGAGCATTGGCGCTCCCCTTAAGCTTCTTAGGGAGTGATATAGTGCCCTGATGCCCATTTTGAGGGAGCGTTGTCTAATCTGGGCAGTAGTTGGCCCGTTGAGGAGAATAAGGGAAAGATCTTTCAAGTTTGGAAGGTAGTTGCATTCAAATTCTTGGTTCAATCAGAATATCCTTGATTTAAGGAGGGAATTCCTCAACTTACCCTAAAGATACCTCAAGAGGTTAAGCCTCTATTAACCTATATAAGAAGGCTCTATGATGGTGAGAAGGGGGAAGAATTGCTAGCATGAAACCTATGATCTCATAGGAAACACACAGTCAGCTAAAGGAAAGTGATCAGTGAAACTGTTATCATTCAGGTCGTGGATCTTTCGAGCAAGGGTTAGACAAAGGGGACTTGACGAAGATGTCACATTCGCACCTACGATTGTAAGTACTGTTGTCGTTATTCTCATTAATATGACACGCTTGGCCTGTTTCTTTCTAGTTCATGTCTGATTTTACATGAACTTATCATTGATAGATAGATTTGTTTTCAAGCTAATATCAATAGAGTAGGAAGTGGTCGTACTTTGTTTGTCTACAGGACTCATCGAGGAGCGAAAGTTTGGAGCTCGACTCGGAGCGTGTAGGGACAAACGTCGATTAAAAGGTACCTTTGTTCTCCTCCTTCCTCATGCATTAGTTTGTATAGATTTGAAAGGAATTCAGTGTCCATGTTAAGAAATTTCTGTCTTAGAGTTTAACGTCTAGCTCTTTGAGGCGATCTACCTGTTCGCGAGGAGATTTTCCTACAACAGAAACTGGCGACTCCACTGGGGAGTCCTAAAATCAAAACTTCTTATTTTGATTTCTCCTCATAGACCTTATCTTACTCCTTGATTGTTTTCAGACCTGGTTCACTCCTTTTTTATTGATTTTATGAGCTGATTGACACCCTACCCTATCACACTCAGCTTGATTATCGAGACTAAACTGCAATTTTTGGATTTTTGACACTTTTTGGAGATTTTTGAACCCGGCGCCCCTGTCCCTGTGTTAACAGAGCACCAACGCTCCCTAGTGCCTTACACAGAGTGCTATAATGCTCCTTACCCTTTGAAATAGAGCGCCAACCCTCTTTTGGCCAAAAAACCTTCCAGAATTGTTTTTTTTAGGGTTTTACCTCTGTGTTTCTCTTGTTGGGTCACCTTTTGAGTCAATGCTTCTTCCTTTTCCAGCTTTGACATCTGTCTTTTTGAAGGAAAAACATCTTTCTGTTTGGATTTTGTAGCCTTCTTCACTATTGTCGTTGAGTTTTTCTGTCGTTTGGAGTTTGAAACCAATGCATTGTCTTTATCCCCTTTTTGACTGAGCAAGAAACTCTGGTGAAGGTCATCAAAGGCCTACAGATCTTTTCATTTGGTTTTAGTTAAGATCATTATTCTTTGACATTTCTTTTGGTGTGAAGTTCTTGATTTTTCTTTGATTTTTTCTTTTCTTTCGCTTCTTGTTTTGATCACAACGAGAGGGTGTATTGTTTGTACGATTCTTGCTTGTGTTGGTATGATTTTCATTGATCCAAAAAGATAATTAACGATAATTAGCAAGACGAGCATTGTTCTAAATTAATCATTATTCATATAAAAACAATAAAGAAACATCTTCATAATTGATTTTTCACATTAGAATGTATCTCAAAAATTTTAGCACCACATCGGATTTCATTTGAAGAAAATTTGCTTGAGGGCATTCCTTATTAGTGCTTGTTAGTGAAAAGAACTCTCTCTCTCTCCCTTAGATGGATGTTCATCGAAAAGAAATGACTGCTTATCATATTTGATGCATTTTTTGGACTGAGTCACAATTTCATCCGTTTCACTTCCATGCACCCCTGTTGAGTAAAGAATAGTTATAAAATCAGTGCTAATTAAAAATTATTTAGAACATTTTATTTTCTAGGATCCTCCACCAACAGTAGAAAAGGATTAGTACTTTGGATTAGGCTGTGAGCATAACTCTCCAAAGTTTCCAAAACAAACATTAGCATACTGAGTTAGGGAGAGTCAAATCCAATTATCATATAAGTATGCCTAGGATCCCCCTCTCACACAAGGGTTACGCACAAGATCGCATTTGGGTGAGCTACGGAGATTATCCCTCCATGGTTTAACTGATTGTGGTGGTTAGATCGTATTATGGGGATCTCTTAAAGGTAAATCCACAATTACTGCGTGGAAGCCTTTTAGTTGATTTCGGGCTAGATACCCTGCCCGTACATTCGGATCGGACTGTCGACTATACTCGCCTGGGGGCTGACTGCGAATTGGTAACCTTACTGGCCATAATCTTTAGGGTATTACACAAGGTGATAGTGAAGGGAAGTCTCACTGTACCTGGAGTAGAAATTGGTCAAACTTGCTCGGGCTCCTTGGAGGGTAAATCCACAATTACTGCGTGGAAGCTTGCACCAAGGCGTAAGTCCGTTAAGCAGGTTGCCATTGTAACTGTTCCACCATATCCCTGCCCTTTATTGACTTGATCACACAACAATGGATTTCATCACCAACTAGTACGGTCATCGAGAGAAGGCCCTATTTGCTTGGTTGTGATTCTTAGATTTTATTATCCTATGATGTTTCTTTTCGGTAGTTAGCCATAGATCTTTTTCAATGACTCTTTTTCACCAACATCGACCCTCCATGTCATTTGCAGAGGCTACACGGAATTCCTCCAGAAAATATGGAAGGGAACACCCCTTTACCCCCTCATTCTATGGAGGAATCTCCTCAACAGAGCGAGGTTCAGGATACTACAACTTCCCAAGAAGAAGTTCCTACTCCTCTGGAGAATTTTAGAATTGTTTCAGAGTCTCTGGAAGCTTTCCGCATTCCGGAGGGATATGAACGACATGTCCTCCAATTGAATTCAGTTGGTGAATTTGTCGTCATCAATCTTTCTGACATTCCGACTGGGTCTCGTCAAAACCCTTTAGGCGATGACCCCTTTTGGACCGCAGACATTGTTTGAAGTCCACCGTGCATGGTGCAGGATCTTTATGGAACAGGGATGGGTGCTGACGCACCTATCACCTACACTGTACCCCTCAACCATTTTAACGGTGATACCGCCTTTACAGCCACACCATCCGTTGGTCTGAACACATCGTCTGTTGGCCTAAGGTATACTTTCCCTCTCCAGACGACCCATTATACAATGGTCCCTCACATTCCAACCATTCTTGCCGGTAACGCGGTGGTTAGCTAAGCTACTATTGGCACACCCGTAACACCAAGACCTACATCATCACTCCCTTTTGGGTACAGAGCACTGAATTTTTCCACTGCCACTACTACCCAAGTTATGCCGAGAAGTTCCATACCTATCCAACAACCCAGAGGGACCGGTCTTGGTAGTCTTAATCCACCCAATGGTACCGGTCAATCATTTATGTCTGGTTCTCAAATTCTGGGAACTCTACCTCAAGCTGGGGGGAATACTCCCACCGGAGGACAACTTCCATTTGGGGGGCACCCTCAATCTGGAGCCTACCATCAATCGTATGGACAAAATGTGTTTGTCACACCTAATCCATGGAATATCCCTTTTCCAGGAAACCCACAATTCTCAGCGGGACACAATTCTCAAGCTCCACAAAAACCCCCTTTTGGACAAACCCCAAATCCGGCTTATAATCCTCAAAACCCATCCAGTTATCCTCCTCTCACACATACTTCGCAAAACACCTCAAATCCTGTGTACCCTAGTCAACACCAACCTCATACAAGAGGGCCCACTAGTTACAATTATCTGCATAACCCAGAGTATGGCCTTACTGGTGTCCCCATGCCACACCAACATTACCCACAAGTTAACCGACAACTACCTTTTCTAGCAACTCTACACATTCTAGACTTGTCTTGGTTAACGAATGATCCTATTTATCATTCTCTGGTTTGGCCAACTATTCTAGCTAAACTTCCTTCTGATATCTCAAAATTCAACGGAAAGTTCGGAAAAGTCCCAAATAACCACGTGATGACTTTCCATTTGTGGTGTTCATCCAAATCCCTCATGGACAATTCTATACGTTTGCATATTTTCCAACGAATTCTTACAGGCTCCACAACAAAATGGTATATTGAACTATCACGTGCCTCTTTTCATGACTTCAACTCCCTCGCCATGTCCTTCCTCACACACCTCCAACTACCCATTCGATACGAGATGGGTACTGAACTATTGACTTCACTTCGTAAAAAAACCTTCGTAGATATCTCCGATCATATTCATGAATGGAGATGACGATGAAGGCTAATCAAAGTGGTCATTCTCGACCAATTGTTAGCGGAATGGTTCACTAAATGTGTTACCCCAGATCGCTCATGATGTTGCTATGGGTGGTGTGGTCACCGAGGAAGAAGTTATTTCCCGAGCTCAGTACTTAGAATTAGTCTATTCACAATCTGGTACTTTGTACAAGTTGATACCCAATGCTACCCATGCCACTAATGATCCATCCAAACCATCATCTGCCTCACACGCGGATGGAGTTATTGGCTCCATCAAAACCCAATCTACTTCCCAGTCGACTGGAACAACTCAGCGTTCCGCTTCGATGGTTGCTCCTAGTCCTACTGCACCCTCTTCTACCCTCCCTCAAACTCAGGTCTCTGAGGTGAATGTGGTCCAATCGACCCCTTCACAACAAATTGGTGGAAAGAAGAAAGTGAGAAATAAACCAAAGAAAAACAATAACAACGAACAACCAAAAAATCAACCGCAAACTCCTGCTGCCGGAAAACAACCACAACAAAAATTGAAATTCCCATGTCTCATTTGTGGTGACGATCACTACACTCGAGATGGTCCACATCACTATGAAGTGGCCAAGATTTTTAAGGTAAATTCGCAACCCACTGTGCTTACTCAGCCTTTTCCATAACAATAATCTTTGGTTTCCCATCAAATATGGGTAACATCTCTACTACGATCGTTATTGATATTTCGATCAAAGAAGGTGTCATGGAAAACATTAACCTTGGTGCTAATTGCACACCTGAAGAAGTGGTCTCTTACACCGCTTTGTTTAAAGAATTCGGCGATGTCTTCGCATGGAGCTACGAGGAAATGCCAAGGATTGACCCTTCAATCGTTGTACACGAAATCAAGACTTACCCTGACATGAAACCTATTCAACAAAATATTCACCCGGTTCATCCCAAGAAATTCACAGCTATAAAGGTAGAAGTTGAGAAACTTCTAAAATTTGGCTTTATCTATCCCGTCCCTTTGACAGAATGGGTCTCCAACCTTGTTTCGGTTGCCAAAAAACAAGGGACCATCCATGTTTGTGTTGACTATCGGGATATCAACAAAGCTTGTCCCAAAGACAACTACCCTACGCCCTTCATCGACCAAATCATCGATAATTGCACAGGGAGTGTAATCTTCTCTTTCATGGATGGTTTTTCTGGGTATAACCAGATTGCAATCTTACCTCCTGATAACATAAGACAACCTTTATCTGCCCATGGGATACTTTCGCCTATCAAAAGCTACCTTTTGGCCTTAAAAATGCTGGTGCTACTTTCCATTGGGCCATGTTGTACGCTTTCCACGATATCAAGCATATCGCAGGGCCTTACGTCGAAGATTTACCCGCCCACTCATCCCATCGATTCGATCACATTGATCACTTACGGGTGATATTTATTCGATGTCGGTTGTACCGTATTCGCTTGAACCCACATAAGTGAATTTTTGCTATCAAATCCGATCGACTCCTTGGTTTCATTATCTCCAAACATGAGATCAGGGTGGATCCTTTAAAGATCAAGGCCATTCTAGCCTTACCCCCACCTACCAATTTAACCCAACTCTAAAGTTTGCAAGGCAAAGAAAACTTCCTTCGTTGTTTCATCTACAACTACGCCAAAATAACTAAAGGATTCATGCGGTTACTGCAGAAAAACACCCCTTTCATCTGGGATGACACCGCCCAATGGTCATTTGATGCTCTCAAGCACGCCTTGACCCACGCACCTTTGTTGCACCCTCCGTAGTATACAAAGGACTATATCCTTTACTTGGCTGCCTCCACTTCCACTATCGCGATGGTGTTAGTTCAAGAGGACCCCAATAGTGAAGAACATGTGATTTATTACTTGAGCAAGAGTCTATCTGGACCCGAACTCTGATATTCACATGTAGAGAAACTAGCTCTGGCAGCAGTCATCACTATCCAGAGATTCTACCATTACATCTTATTACGCACCACCACGGTGATCGTGGACTCCAACCCCATGTACCACGTCTTGAAACGTCAAGTACTTGGGGGAAAATATTCTAAATGGATCGTCATCCTTCAGGAATTTGATCTTGAATTTACGAAGTCCAAAGCCAAAAAGTCCCTGGTGTTTGCAGAGCTCATCTATGCTCTCCCTCGTGCCAATGAAGACATCGAACCTAGAGATCCTCTCCCCAATGAATCTCTCTTCCTCATCAGCACCTCTGATCCTTGGTACGTAGACATTCTCCTTTACCTTCAAACTCAACGTTTTCAGCCTAACATTTCTCGTGAAGAGCGTCGACGTATTCGCCACCATTCTCATCGTTATCTCATTGTTAGCGACACGTTGTATCATCGTGGGATTGACACCATCCTTCAATGATTTCTGGTTCACGAGGAGGTTGAACGCGTTCTTAACGATTTTCATCTTGGTGCCTGTGGCGATCACCTTTCTGGTCTGGCCACAGCCCAAAAAATCCTACGTGCCGGCTACTTTTGGCCCTCAATTTTCAAAGATTGTATCGAGGCAGTCAAAAAATTCCCACCCTGCCAAGTCTTTAACAAGAAGGCACACACACACCCTACTGCACTGCACCCCATTATTGCCATCGGCCCCTTTGCCAAGTGCGGTATCGATTTCATGTAGTGTAATCCTACCTCAGCCGGGGGACATGGTTATATAATCATCTTCATCGACTACTTCACCAAATGGGCTGAGGATATGCCTACCTTCCTGAACGATGGTCGTACCATAACTCTGTTCCTTTTCAACCATATCATAACTTATTTCGGTGTACCACATGCCATCGTTACTGATCATGGTGCACACTTCAAGAACCAGATGATGAGCGAATTGCATGTCAAATTGGGTTTTTTCCATGAAAACTCATCCCCTTACTACCCTCAGGCCAATGGACAAGTTGAGGCCATCAAAAAAGTCCTAAAAACCATGATTCAATGCATGGTAGGGGAAAACAAGACATCGTGGCATCTACAACTTTTCTCTACTCTCTGGGCTTATCACACTTCTATGAAAACCTCGACTAGATTTACTCCTTTCCAGTTGGTGTATGGCATCGAAGCCATTCTATCGATCGAGTGTGAGATTCGATCAATGAAACTCAAAGTAGAACTCCTACCCCATACTTCTGGTGAAGAAGAATGCTTCTTGTACCTATCCAAGCTAGACGAAACATGTCGTGATGCTGCTCTCATTAATGAGGAACATCATAAACGAATCAAGAGTCAATACAACAAATCTGTCCACCCTCAAACTTTTGCAGAAGGAGACTCACTCCTCGTTTATGACCAAGATCATGATAAATTGGGGACAAGTAAGTTAGAACCTCTGTGGCACGATCCTTACATCGTGAAGTGTGTCCTATACAGAGGCACCTATGAATTAGTAGATCATGATGGAATTTCCCTGGGAGAGCCCCGAAACAGGCTTTACCTTAAAAAGTACTATGCTTAGATTACCCAGCATGTGTACTTTGTACATTATTGTATTTTAATTTGGTGTGTCTATTTCTTTCGTGTGCTCGAGTCTTTACCATTGCCACTCATGACTGTGCTTGTGTTTTCATGCGCAGATGACGTCTTCCTTTCCTATCTTTTTCGGGTGCAGATGGCACTAGTCGACATACCTGGAACATTACTTCGGCAGTATGGGTTATTTACCAATTTGACAAGGTGGTGAGTTCAATAGGTATCTTCTTAGGACCAGCAACCAACAACATGGAAGAATATCATGATGTCATCATATTGTTGACCCAAGCCTCCTCCCTCGGTATCTCTCGCATCATTGTTTACTTAGACTCCCAACTCATTGTCTATCAACTCAACCGGATCTACGTTATCCGTAGTCCTATCCTGCTATGCCTCCACCTGCAAGTTCGTCGTCTTGAACGAATGTTTGATTACATTGAATATAGACACATTCCAAGAGAACTCAATAGTGTTTTAGATTCGTTAGCTAATTACATCATGGATCGGTATCTTGCCCACATATAAGATTTAAGGAAATAAAAATCGTACATCATATGTAAATTAAAACACATCATAGACATAATCATGTACAAATCATTTGGCGCTATAAAATCTCAGAACTATATATATATATATATGGCGTGACTGGAATGTTTTGATTACATCAAAAAAGTATGTAGAAGAACAAAATGTTGGGTCTTTAAACCCATACAACATCGCCTGACAAGGCATACGAAAATATGATCTCCAGAGAGACTCTAATCTCGCTGCACTACATTGTGCTGCGAGTAACATATCACTGCATGCACTACGCGTCTTAGTAGAGAATTAACATTCTCTAGCACTCCCACAGTGTGCCTCTGTAGATGTAAATGAACTTCTCCCCTCCGTAGAGGAGGAATTCCCATCATGAGTCCTTGGAGGTTTCTTTCAACCTCCTAGAGACCTATCACATGTACTTCCAAATCTACTACAACAGGAGCACCCCCATGACGTCCTGGTATCAATATATCGGTCGGGCACACTGCTCCCTTGTCTACATGTTGAAAACAATAAATCTTTTAAAAACTCTTCTATATACCCAAAAAAATACATATACATTAAAAACTTAAAAAAACAAAAACTAGACAAGGTATGGCTCAGTCTCTTACCTGAAACATCCCAGTCTTCCCCCGTGGGTAAAATCAGATCCATGCTCCCGCGGAAATCTACCTCAGCATACGGGAAGTCTTCTATCCAGAGATATTTCCATCTCATCCAAGCAAAGAAATCGCCAGTGAAACGGAACTCTGACTCTGCTACTAGCCTCAGAGACAGACTAGTCCACCTCTCCATCCTCAGTTCATCCACCGGTCGCATTACCAGTTCTATCTGAGGCTGCATCTGGGGGATGCACTCCAGGAAAAATGAGACCAGAAAAGAGCCGTAACCAAACTATTTTTGTCCCATCCTGTACCGTGAAACTTGTTCCTTCACGTTTCGAAGGAACCCTACACTCCAGTTGAACAGTGTTGGTTCCAAACACTATACACCATAAGCCACTTGTGATCTTGATGCCAGATGCAGACTAGTATTTCCTATCACGCTCATGATGGCAAATAAAATGGACTGGAGAGGTAGCTCTCGTATATCCTTGATAGGGATTCTACCCCCTACCAGTCTTGCTCCTGGAACACAGTGACGTGCCAGATACACGCCCACTTGTTCAGGTAGTGCCCTCTGCTTGGAAAAAGATATGGGAACCCCTCTTTTCAAGAGGCCAATCAGGAAATATACATCTTCTAACTCGATGGTTAGAAGTTGTGTGCCAATCCGGAATCCTTGCTCTGCAACATCCCATAGGCCGATCATGTGCTCAAGCGACAAAATATCCTTCTTCATTTTTTGCAATTTGAATAATTTTAGTAAGACACAAGATCGCAATGTGGCCCATGTGCGAGGACTCCACAAGGCATCCAAGTCATCAATCTCATGTTCTCGTTCTTTCCACTCGATCATGGTCACCGAAGTCACCTACAAAACAAAAAGAATAAAGAATTTCATTATTTCAACATTTTGGCAATTTCAACAATTTTCAAAAGCAATATAAAAACATGAAAGCTAATGCCCACATTATCTAAAGAGACCACACCCTCTTTTATAATCACCATGTCCTCTCTTAGCCATTCAATGTTTATCACACAACAATAAAAACGTTTTAAAATGAAAACAACTTCTTTATGACTGCGTGGGCATGTGTGGGGATTTTTCATGGGTTCTTTGCTAAAAACGACCCATCCACTTAGGTATTGAGGCATTGGCATCTTAGCCATCACCTTCTAAAATGTTTTTGCAAAAAGAATCCCCTTTTCCATCATTTTTAATAGAGGTCGATTTGTTCCTTTTTGGGGCAACTTAGGGCTTCATTTTTGAATTGAATTCTGCTATGAAAATGAATATTAAACCATGTAATTGAAATATGGAGAGATGAAGATCTACCTAGTCCAAACGGCAAGAGAAATGGTAAATCATAGCTCCGGTATCAAACGAAACAAGATCCACCTTTGAAATGAGAATCTCCACTACTCCAAAATCCTTGTGCAAAATGAAATGGTAAATGGAATTTTCATTATATTGCTATTTATAAATTTCCATTTTTTATAAGGTATAGTCATTTGTGGGTTTCTCTAACAATATAATGGCTTCACTAAACCCCTAGTTTGTAGTTCTAACATCGCATGTTGCCTGGCAGTTCTGATGGGTCATTTACCTTGTCGCACTCATGAGCATAGTCTTAGTTCATTCTCGAGCAAGAGAATATGAGAACATGCTGGGTAAACTTTTATCTCTTTTTCGGACCCGCATGGACACACGAAAAAGGAACCCCCCTAGAGTCATCTTTAAACCCTTTTCAGACTCTCTAAATATGAAAAGATTGTTGAGTGACCTTGCTTCCTTTCACACTCATTAAAAGGTTAGAAAGGGCGTCTTTTGAGTGATAGTTTATATCTTTTTTGGTCTCGTTAGACTACTGTACAAAAAAGGAACTGAAAGAGTTCTTTTTTAAGTGGTTTTCCAAACTCTATAATCCTGAAAAACCTTCAAGTTTTATGTCTTTGGACTCATTAAAGTACACATCAATAGGCCCATACGGGATCGAGCCCTTACTTCTTCCAGTTTGTTAAACAAATGAAGAGGAACTTATTGAAGGTGAGTTATATCGAGCATGTGTTATCCTCCTCGAGCTCATTAAATCAAAAAGAGGTACTCATCTATCTGGATGGGGGAAAAATTGAAAGAAGCAAGCCAAGAAGTCTCTTGAGAACATTATCAAGCAATTCTTAGAGTCACCCTTGAACACAACACTTTGTCATATGCATGCATTATAACCCATTGAACCTCTTCACTGAGCCAATTCTTTGAGTTTCTTTCACTCCTTTGGGTCACCCAACGCAAGTCACAACATCCACTGCATCATCAAGTTTTGGTCCATGTCATGTTTCTGCTGTTGTGCCTCAGTGTTCAAGGGAAGTATCTGCCTCTAGAGTTAGCCATCCCAAATATATTGCCTCAGAACCTGTGTCAGTCCATGTCCTTTTGATCCACCAATTACATATCTATGTCTGTTTTGTGTCGTTGATGGGGGATACATCAAGGCCCTCCTTTGACGAGACTATTCCTATCGACCTCAACACATTATCTGGGAATTAGGCTTAGAAACTAGTTAGTACTTTGGGACCTGCATGCCTCAATGGCAGGCCTCCTCACATTTGACAGTAGGATTACATCATTGACCTCTGATCGGATGATTCCACAGATGTTCGACTCCAAGTCATCCATTCACATTTGTTGGAATGTACTAGGGTACCTTGGGAATCATCGACATTAATGGTGATCTCCCTCGCACTTGTTAATGGTTCACACCATTGACTGGTAATCAAGTGGCTTCTGCCATGTTCGACATCAGGACATCTATTCACATGGTTAGAATCATACCACATTGGGATAGGTAAGAAGACCCTGGGTTGAGTAATCACTTTGATATATATTTTTCCCAGGTTGCGAAGGAGTTTCTCTTGGACGAATGATGCATACACTGTTACATAGATCCACTTTGTATTGGTCGTGGCTATCTCTTGTCACCTCATAGATCCACTGTGTATTCTTCATGGCTACGATCAGTCCAGGTCATTAGAGTATAGATCCACATTGTATTTCCGGTGGCTATACCTTTTTATCAATACAATTATGGATCCGCAGTGTATTTTATGGTGGCCATATCTTGTAAGCCTTGATCACCCAAGCATAGGTATGCCTGCCTTGGGTTTTGAAATATGTCATGATATTTGTTGGATGTTTGTGTGCAGCTTCTACCAGGTTCTCCAAGTCTATACCCTTGCTTGAAAGTCTACAAAGTATTTCATTTATCAGTTCGCATCTTCTAACTTCATACTTTGGGGGGCAATCTGTTACACCCCAATATTGCTCACTTTGATAAGTGTTGTAAGTGTCGCATGATCCTCTCAACTGTCGCAAGTGTCGTATGTCATTCACAAGTGTCATAGACATCAAACAAAGCATACTACCATGATTACGACACCAAGGAGACATCTAGAATGACTCAAACACTTGATTTGGAGAAGGGAGAATGATTAACTGAAGTCAAGGAACTCTTATCACCTGAAAGGAGCTCTTAAATAAGGGTTTTGAAGATGAGCGCTCCTCTGTATCAGCCTTAGGAGTGTTGGCTCTCCCCTATGAGGTCTTAGGGAGCGTTATAACACCCTACTTACCCTCTGAAGGAGCGCTATCCATCTTTGGAGCGCTAGAACTCCCCTTAAGCTTCCTAGGGAGCACTATAGTGCCCTGATGCTCCTTTTGAGGGAGCGCTATCTAATCTAGGAAGTAGTTGGCCCGTTGAGGAGAATAAGGGAAAGATATTTCAAGTTTGGAAGGAAGTTGCATTCGAATTCTTGGTTCAATCAGAATATCCTTGATCTAAGGAGGAAATTCCTCAACTTACCCTAAAGATACCTCAAGAGGTTAAGCCTCTCTTAACCTATATAAGCAGGCTCTATGATGGTGATAAGGGGGAAGAATTGCTAGCATGAAACCTATGATCTCATAGGAAACACATAGTCAGCTAAAGGAAAGTGATCAGTGAAGATGTTATCATCCAGGTCGTGGATCTTTCGAGCAAGGGTTAAAAGAAGGGGACTTGACGAAGCTATCGCATTCGCATCTATGATTGTAAGTACTGTTGTCGTTATTCTCATTAATATGACATGCTTGGCCTGTTTCTTTCTAGTTCGTGTCTGATTTTACATGAACTTATCGTTGATAGATAGATCTATTTTCAAGCTAATATCAATAGAGTAGGAAGTGGTCGTACTTTGTTTGTATACAAGATTCATCAAGGAGTGAAATTTTGGAGCTCGACTCGGAGCATGGAGGGACAAATGTCGATTAAAAGGTATTTTTGTTCTCCTTCTTCCTCATGCATTAGTTTGTATAGATTTGAAAGGAAGTCAGTTTCCATATTAAGCACTTTCTGTCTTAGATTTTAGGGTCTAGCTCTTTGAGGCGATCTACCTGTCCACAGGGATATTTTCCTACAATAGATACTCCACGAGTCCTGCTATCGAGAATATCTACCTCCTCGATCCTCCAATATCCGAATTACCGAAACATTGAAATGTCACTCAACAGTGATTAGCCCCCTGGGTCATGTCTCGGTCCATGTGACCACTTTCCCTGTGACCGCAATCTACTTCAGGGTTTTCAAATACCAATAGCCCAAACTCTTAGTCCGCGGAACAGCCGAAGTGTTGATCCCCGAAATGTCAAAATCCCGATCCCGGCTTTATCTTCCAAAGCTTCATCTCCCCGACTCATTGTGTTCTACGATTTTGGGACTTCCAACGTCTAAATGTTTGGCCTCTAGTCCTCAGAACTTCTGAAGTTCCAAACCCTGAAATACTAATCCCAAGTGTGACCACAACCCCACTCCTTTCTTATGTCACATTTCACGACTTTGGGGTTTTCATCCCCATAAGTCTAGATTCCTTGTCATCAGGATTTCTGAAATCCCAATACCCGTTATGACGAAAACCCATAACTCTATTTCGTGGCCCAACATTGTTCCTTCAGCACTTCGGGTTATCATGTTTTAGGTCTTTGTGAATCTTGATTTCCCAATTACTAACTCTTCGAACTTCTAGTATTCGAAATGCCAAAGTACCGAAGCCGAAATGTTGGTCTTCCACTCCTGGCTGGGATCAACAGCTCATAGCCTCCCCTGATCCGATGACTCACATTCTTTTGGGATCTCGCGGGTCAAGAATCTCAAATTCTTACCCTTTGCATTCCCAGTAGCTAAAATGATGAAATCCTCCTTTCGAGGATTTCCTGAAACCTTGATCGATTTCCATGTGTCCTCCTATTGGACAGTCACGATCCTTTTGGGACTTCAAAATTCATGATTTCACGAATCCTACTGTGACCAACTCTTGGTCCTTCAACATGCCAGTGTTTGAATTCCTTATGGCTCCTGATATTGGCCACGTGTCCTTTGGGATGGAAGCTCTTGATATTTCATAACTTCACGGATAGGGAGATCACGATGAAGCGATTCCATGACCCCTTGATGTTCTAATCCATGAACTCTAAAATCCCGATGTGCTCGTTGTTTTGGGACTTTCGATGAGCCTCTGCTTAAATCATATGCCATCTTAACTCATGCACACCTTCTCCCATATCCAACGATGATCGACGATATGTGCAAGATCTGATGGCTCAGATCTTCTTCTCCTATACGTTCTCCTCTTGTTGCTTCCTGGATGTGAAAATCCAACACTCCAGATATTTTTCCAACCCCTGAATCGATGACAACTATAGATCCTCCTTGTGAAATTTCGTTCCTTACCGATCCTTGGAAGAATTCAACTTATCAAAGGCGTTGACTTTTGTCCCTCCTATGAAGCCTCTTCTCACATCTTTTCTCTGCGTTCTTGAAGATGCTTTCCCTCCTAAGCTTCCTCAAACTCAAACCCTCCAAAGGGTCTCCTTTCAACCTCTATAATACTTGTAGGGTTGTCTGCATGAAAGAACTCTCCCTCGTGAGATTTGTTCTCTTTGAATCCTTGAAGGATCCTTCAACCTCCGCACTCCTTGCAGTTATCGCTCGTATGCACAAAAGAACTTTTCCTCCTAAGCTTCTCTTCTCTGAAACCTTGAAAGGTTTTCATTACCTCTATGATTCCTACAGGGTCCCTACACACACGAAGGTTTTTTCATTCCTGAGATTCTCTGTTGCTCAAACCTCTAAGGGACTTAACCCTTTTCTCTCCCTCATATGGAGAATATGATGCCCTCTTGGCAGTCTCTTTCTCAAGCAAATCCTTTCTGAGCTTGCAAGGTATTCAAAAACCTTATGAAGGTCCTCTTGACACTTCCTTTTCCCTCAGAACTCTAATAGTTCTTCCTGTGCAAACTGGCACTTACTCAACGCCCTCCTGGCGGAGCTGCTATAGAATCCCTTAGTGATTTTGTTCCCTTCAACGAACTCTAAGTAGAGTTCTCCTTTGCCCTCTGTGCACTTGCTCAATGCCCTCCTGGCAGAGCTTTCCCAGAATTCCTCAGAATTTTTGTCTTCTCTGAACTCAAGATAGAGTTCTTCTCCTCAATGCAACCCGTGCATCTACTCAATGCCCTCCTGGATGAGCTCTACAAAAATCCTTAGAGATTATGTCTTCTTCTGTGCTCTCCTTTGCACATTCCTACCTCCAAGGTGTTCAGTAACCTTAAGGTTTCTCCTTGAGCCAATGACTTCAGCTGGTGCACCCTCCTGGAACGTCCTTGCCCAAATTCTGCAAAATTCAGAAGTGCATCTATGCATTGGCTTTCAGAACTCGCAACATTTTGTCACACCCTCTTGGCATGAAGCCTCAAAGAACCCAATCCGAATCAAATATCCTAGCAGAAAATGAATTTTTCTATCCCTGCAAATGCACACCTACAACATAAATCTACAACATATAATGAACACACAAAGACATCCATGCGATCACAGAATAACATGTGGGAAATTGTTGTTTGTATTAATATAAAATGCCTTTCTTACAATGTGTTCTTGAGCTCAGACTTTGATAGAGTCTCGACTCCTTCTCTCGTTTCTATTCAACTACTAACATAATATTTAAGATCTTTTACATGAGGGGGCTCTTTGAGATCTTCCCTCCAAGATACATACCCTATTCAATTACATTAACTTTACATTGAATGAGATGTCTAGTCTAGATCGGAGCTAGATCTAGCCTTACAACCATTAAAGGCCTTCTTTAACTACAACCTACTCAAAGGCATGGCTTTGGCTCTACCATCCTTACAAACATTTAATACAAATTTCAAATTCAAAATTTGAAACGAGAGGGTTGTGCCTCTTCTTCTTATTTGAATGCGCTTTGTACTCATTGGTGCATGGTTGTCTTGGGAGCGATGCTCATGCATCGTACTCCTCTTCTGCAAAAAATTCATGAGCTCCTTCTCATGATCTGTCCACCCTAGCTGTTGAAATCCACCTAGATCCCAAACAACTCTTTAGATCTGTCTCTTTTCTCCATCTCTCTGTTGTTGTTTTTGTTTCTGTTGCTCCATTGTTGCTGTTGTCTCCTTTATGCTCAACTTATCTCCACTAGAAGATTCCTCTGCTGACTTCAACATCAGCCTCCTGATCTTCTCGATCACCTTGTCCAAATGTTGTCCTGGATGGCTCTATCTTTGCAGTCTCCTCGGCTGCAATTCTATCTTCTCATCCATGGGTAGATCATCATCATCTCCCATGCCATCTTCTCCATTTGTTGTGGCTTAGCTTTCCATTCTGCTGCAGATTCCATCTCTATATTCTTCTCACTGAACTGTTGTTCAACTTCTTCTTCTGGAAGCTCAATTTCTTCCATTTCCTCTGCTGGTTGAATTCCATCTTCTTCCAGTTGCTCCTCAGCCTAGAATTTTCCCTCATATTCTGCTCCATACCTTGGTACTGCAGTCTTCATCACCTATTCATCTCCTTGGTTGAAAGTTCTGAGCGATTCCTCGGAATGGTCCTCCTCTATGACTGTCTGCTCATGGTAGTCATTCGTTGGGTCTAGATTGTTCATCCAATCCTCCAACATCTCCAGCTCCATCTCCCATGGAGTGAGTACTTCATCTGTCTGATGTTCTTCTGCTGTTAGATTTAATGTTGTAGCTGTCTTCTTTGTTTCATCTTCCTAGATGAAACTATCAAACCATTCCTTTGAATGCTCTTTTTACTTTGCTTTGGAATTCTCTGATATCTTCTCCTTTGTTATGATAGTCATCATTGGTTGTCGTTCTATTTTTGTTTCCTCTGCAATGCGTGTTCTAGCCTCAGCTAGGCTCAATGGTAGGGATATCTGAATTCCTCCAATGATCAGAATTCCCTTCTGATATTCTTCCCCTGTCATCTCCTCTTGTTGATGTGAACTCCCCTCTGAGTTCATGAGACCTTCACATAGTCTCATTTCTATTCCCTTGCCCACCTGGAAAATTAGGAATTTTCTGCTTCCCTCTTGGCAGTCTATGAGATCCTCAGATCCCATCGCATTGCCCACCTGGCAACATAAAATTTCTTTGTTGTCCTCCTAACAGTCTAGAGATCCCGCAATGATCTCATATCATTTTCCTCTTGGAAATATGAAATTCCCTTGTTGTCCTCTTGACATTCTATGAGATCCCATAATGATCTCATCTCATTTCCCTCTTGGCAATTGGGAATTTTTGTTCTTCCCTCTTGGCAGTCTCTACACACGTGGAAGTTTCTGAGATCTCCAAGTGATCGTAGCTCATCCTCATCACTAAGATTTATCCCAGCCTCTGGTTCACATACCTGAACCATCTCCTTTTGTTCATCCCTAAGGCTTTCAGCATGCCTCAACCATCTCTTTAACAGCCTCTGTTGTCTTTTTGTTGTTGGGAAAAACACCCTATGGACTAGCAATTAGAGTTCAGACTTTGCATGGAGATTTGATTGAATAGAAACTAGTTTCTACCTACATCCCTAGATTTAAATCCCCTTTTCTTAGTAAATGCATGGAAAGGACCACCTACCTTATTATCGGTGTTCGATGTCGATCCTCCATTGTGCTTGATTACTTTTTTTCAATGCTCCTTCCAAAGATGACCTGCACTCAAGACAAACAACAACTATGCATGCATGCTACTTCTATACTCACGGGTTAGAAATCAAACATAAACTAATCAAACCATAGAAATTTCATGAATTGGGACGGGAAAATAATTCTCTTTATTACTTAAAGTGAGTCAACTTACAAAAGTTGAGACTAGCCACCGCTCCTTGAACCTGATCTTGGGCTCCTCTTCTTCTATCATTCAACTGCTTTGCTTTAAATCTCCTTTGGCATGAGGAAAGGCTAAAGGGTTGGGACAATGGAATACGTAAATGGGCAAAGTTTCTTTGCTATATTTTTTCCTCCTCCAAATGGTACCCCTACCCCTTATTTTATAGGCTAGAAGGAGCTAGGTTTTTGGATGAACCCTCGGCCATGCATGGCCGGGAGTTTTAGTTAACTCACCCGTAGCTTTTTGTTCCGTCGGTAACTTTCCTTTTTTCATTCTTTTGTAGATACACGCGGGCTGTTGTGAGTTAGCCATCCTATAGACATCTCCAGTAATGGGTTAGGGCACGTGGGCCTTTACACAAGAGGATTTTCAAAGAGTTATTCAACAGAGGTTTGGCAAAGAAGGGATATGAGTTGGCCTGATGCCAGGTAATCATGGGTGGTGAAATTTAGGGTTATAACAGACGCCCCCTAATGTGTGAGGTTAGAAGAGCATCTGATGGCCGAAATACATTACCAATCTTTACTGATGTGTCGAATGATTGAGCCGAAGGATCAGGAACCAGGAGGTGTCCTCTGCAAAATAGCAAATGTCTCAACGAGGTGGGCATACTCATGCTCAGGATAAAATAGAACCATGGCTACCAATAAAATACACTATAGATCCATGTTAAATAACTATAAAGCATGGCCATGAAAAATACATAGCGGAGCTACATCTCGAAATCAGAAAGATATACATGTAGAGTATCCATCTTCCAGAAGTTGATTCGGCCTGATGGCTAGAGATGAGATCTTCAGAGCTCGAGCAACAATTTCAAAATCTTCAAAACTTGGGTAGAGGTGTAATATGAGTGTACGACTGCACTACCCAGAGGTCTTCGATGGATCTTCGGTCATTGACATGATAATCTTGATGATCAGACTGAAGGCTTCAATGATTTCGAATAAGGACTTGATTGGATGTTCGAGATGGTTGGGTATGCGAACAAGAGACATTTTGTAGAGGGGTCGACTCAGGCTTAGTGAAAATCTTCCCTTGGATAATAGCATGTCACGTGATGAGACTCAGGTAGCATATATGTTAATCATAAGTCTACGAAGCAGGAGGCAACACAAACTCTCCATATGTTTGGAAGGATAACCAAATGGTGGAGGACACAACTCTATATAGAGAGAAAATATTCCTAAGGTCATACTACATACCAAAGTCTGATGATCAAATGGATAGATGTGCTTTATCCAAGGATGACTCATTGTGTTGCCAATAAAGAAAATACTTTTCCCATACTCTTTTTTGGGTATATTTGATTTTTTTGTTCTTTTCGATAATTTTGGAAAAAGAATAAAGGAATATTACGTTACAATGGAGGAATGAGTATTGCAAACATACAAGCTCAAGGCACAAGGACAAGACTAATTTTCTGGTGAAATGATACTCGGGAAAAATCCTCTGGTAGCCAAAGGTGTTAAGACGCAGAAGCAAACTGTCACAAGGTTGGTGTATAAGTTATGCAAATGCGGTTGAGAAATCACACAATGGTAACATCCTTCGATGTAAGTTTAACAAGCCCAAAGAAGGTAAGCTCGATAGTTTTTCATATTTAGAGAGTCTGAAAAAACATAAAAGGAGACTCCATTGGGGTACCTTTTTTGAAGATAGTCTAATCGGCTCGAAAAAGGGATAAACTAGCACCGATTAGACATTGATTCAAAACCATTTTAACGAGTGTGATAAGCACAAGATCACTCGACTATTTTTTCACTTTTAAGGAGTCTGAAAAAAGCTTAACTATGGACTCCGTGAGGAATATTCTTCTAGACAAATTTAACGAGTATGAAAGAATAAGGTCACTCGATGATCTTTTCAATTTTAGGGAGTCTGAAAGAGCTTAACTATGGACTCCGTGGGGGTTTCTTTTTCGTAAGTTTAGTCCCTCAGGCCCGAAAAAGAGATAAAATTATACCTGAGAGTACTCTTCTAAAGAATGGAAATTTGATAGAGTATGCCTTTGTTCGTACAGTTGACCATCCAGACTGAAAAAGGGGTAAACTATCGTCGGACAGATGTGACTTCAAATTCCAGTTTAACAAGCGTGAAAGATCACAAGATCGCTCGACAATCTTTTCATTTTTAGAGGGTCTGAAAAGGGATTAAAAGGAGACGTGTTGATTTTTTGGGAGTCCTGAAGGTGAGACAAAGAGTGAAGAAGAATCATGCAAATAAGGATCAAAATCATATTCAGGAAAGACTATAAGGACTCTCGATCCTATAGTGTTTTAGAGACGACATGGACACCATAATGCAACCAGGAACTACCTAGGGCATCCATGTTCTGGTAAGCTCTACCGCCAAGTTACGACACTTCTAAAGAATATATGATGGTTCTGTGTCACAACCTGATGGGATTGATCCTATAGCAGAGGAAAAAGACAACGAGACACAAAAGTTGGGGTAATAACCTAACCTATATTCTCAAGTTGATTCTTGGAAAAAAAATTATGGACCGTCAAAATTTTCTCAAAACTCAAAAAAGTGTCCCAATACCCGATCAAATCCGTCCCATATAACTCCTGAATCACTCTAAATGGTTTTTGGTATAAAGAAACTGATAAGGGAGGCCAAAAAAGTGACAAAAATAGGCTAAAAGGTCTATAAATAGAAGCTGGCATCTCATTATCACCATTGTTGATTTGGAAATTGACTCTGGAGCCAAAAGACCCCCTTTGCTAAAAACGGTGATTCTGAGAGCTATAGTGGACGAAACGAACTTCCACTTGGACCAAGTAAGTACAAAATCCCTTATCTAGCTATTCAATTCTTCAATTTTGTTTTTAAGTTCATTTTTTGGGTGGGAACCCACCTTAAGAAAGTCAGCCCTAGGTACACGTGGGTTGTCTCTGGGTAGGCCACGTGTACACTCGAGCAGAGTAAAGTCTTCCCACGTGTACATGTGACTGTCACCTCTATAGGTCGCATGGACCCCCCCCTTGTAGAAAAAAGAATTAAAGGCAAGTGCTGACCCTCCTGAACCTTGTTGTGTTGGCAGGATGTATGTCCAGTGGAGGGAAAGAGAGCATGAAGCAGTCCTTGAGTTGGTTGCGGGAGATCCGAATGTCGTGGTCATGTTGATGCAATGTGGTTTACTAAATTTCTTCCAGTTTCCATTTATGTGTGCACAACCAAGGCTACTGAATGCCTTGATCAACTACTGGCACCCTGATACAAAGGCCTTTATGCTAGAGGGGCAATCACTGGTGGCCACCACTGAGGATATATATTTTTTGACTGGCCTCTCAAGGAGAGGGGAACCAGTCAAATTTAGGATGTTTCCTGCGAGACTGAGTAAGATATCGTAACTGATAGCCGAGCACTGTGAGGCTGGGACTGATCATGCGGGCTCCCAGGTACCTATCAGTAAGATCACTAACCTATCACTGCAGGCGATATTATTACTGATTGGGCGGATTACCGGTTCTACAGCCTTGCATCAGGCTTCTCGCGCACATATGAACTATGCGATCTAGTGCTTGAATGCACAATTTTTTTACTGGAGTGCATGAAGAGGCAATTGAAAGATTGTCGACAGCGGACAAAAAGGAATTTCAGTTTCGGGATGATCTTCTATTCGTTTTTTTCCGAGAGAATTCTGATCTTTAGCCCTCGGGAAGTAGTACGAGGACATCAAGCCTCATTTCTTGTAGTGTGTATATGGGCAGTATTACTACTGCGACAGGGTTGTGGAAGGACCAATGAGTCCTTCGATGATGCCTTCTTTGTGTGG
>ML803960.1:259724-278715 GCA_009831015.1 Picea engelmannii | reverse complement strand
TATATATATTTGGGGTATGTAAAAGATTTTTAACATATGTATTGTTTCCAACATGCAGACAAGGGAGCAGTGCGCCCGACTGATATACCGGTACCAGGATGTCGCGGAGGCGTCCTGGTCGCAACAGATCCGACACTTCCCCCCTCTGCAGAGGAGGGATACCCATCGTAAGGCCTTGGAGGTTTCTCTCAACCTCCCAAAGAATCTATCTAAACTAACACATGAGAAGGAAGGAGAACATAAGTACCTCTTTATCGACGTTTGTCCCTGCATGCTCTGAGTTGCGCTCCGATCTTTTTCTCCTCGCCGAGTTCTGCAGACAAACAAGATACGACCACTTCCTACTCTATTGATATTAGCTTGAAAAAAAATCTATCTATTAATGATAAGTTCATGTAACATTAGACACAAAATAGAAAGAAACAGGCCAAGCATGTCATATTAATGAGAATAACGACAACAATACTTATAATTGTAGATGCGAATGTGACAACTTCGTCAAGTCCTCTTCGTCTAACCCTTGCCTGAAAGATCCACAACTTGGATAACAACAGCTTCACTGATCACTTTCTTTTGGATGACTGTGTGTTTCCTCTAATATCATAGGATTCATGCTAGCAGTTCTTCCTCCCATCAGCTATGTTCCAACACCACTTATGAGATCATAAGTTTGGTGTAATTCTCCATTTCCATTCCTCACTTATGAGATCATAAGTTTGGTATCATTCTCCATTTTGCAGTCCCTTTCACAATTAGAAAGCTTTCTTATATATCCTTGGAGAGGCTCAACAACTTGAGATATCTTTGGGGAAGGTGAGGATTTTCCTCCTTCAGTTGTGGATCTACCCTAAGATTATGGCTAGACTAGGGATTCAAGCTCAACTGCCTTCCAAGAATGAAAAGATGCTTCCCCCATTCATCTCAATAGCTTAACAACTGCCCAAAATAGGTAGTGCTCCCTCAAAAGGGCCATCAGAGCATTGTAGCGCTCCCTGGTAAGCTTTAGGGGGTGCCAGCGCTCTCAAAATCTATAACGTCCCCTCAAAAGGGCCAGGGGAGCTTTATAACGCTCCTTGAGAGTGTAAGGGGGAGCGCCGACGCTCCAAGAAGAGGTATAGGGGAGCGCTCTCGTTCAAAAGCTCAGTTTTTGAGGTGCTTTCAGATGGCAAAAGGTTTGCAAGCCTGCTGACTCATTATCCTCTTCAAAATCAAATGTTTGAGGTGTTTCAATTGTCCTTCTCATGTCGTTATAGGCACAACATAGGCATCATGGCCGTATGCTTTCCTGACACTTGTGAGAAACATGCGACACTTGCGACCTTGTGAGAAAAATGAGACACTTGTGACACTTGTAATGACGACACTTGCGACACTATCAAAGTAAGTAATTTTGATGTGTAACAAACCGAAGATTCTGGGTTTGATCCCCAGTGGAGTCGCCGGTTTCTGTTGTAGGAAAATCTCCCCACGGACAGGTAGATCGCCTCAAAGAGCTTGACCCTAACTCTAAGACAGAAAATTCTTAACATGGACACTGACTTCCTTTCAAATCTATCTAAACTAACACATGAGAATGAAGGATAATAGAAGTACCTCTTTATCAATGTTTTTCCCTGCATGCTCCGAGTTGCGCTTCAATCTTTTGCTCCTTGCTGAGTTCTGCAGACAAAGAAGATACGACCACTTCCTACTCTATTGATATTAGCTTCAAAATAGATCTATCTATTAATGATAAGTTCATGTAACATCAGACACAAACTAGAAAGAAACAGGCCAAGCGTGTCATATTAATGAGAATAATGACAACAATACTTACAATCGTAGATGCGAGTGCGACAGCTTCGTCAAGTCCTCTTAGTCTAACCCTTGCCTGAAAGATCCGCAACTTGGATAACAACAGCTTCATTGATCACTCTCTTTTGGCTGACTGTGTGTTTCCTCTAATATCATAGGTTTCATGCTAGCAGTTCTTCCCCCCATCAGCTCTGTTCCATCACCACTTATGAGATCATAATTTTGGTATCATTCTCCATTTTGCAGTCCCTTTCACCATTAGAAAGCTTGCTTATATAGCCTTGGAGAGGCTCAACAACTTGAGATATATTTGGGTAAGGTGAGGATTTTCCTCCTTCAGTTGAGGATCTACCCTAATATCATGGTTGGACTAGGGATTCGAGCTCAAATTCCTTCCAAGAATGAAAAGATTCTTCCCCCATTCATCTCAACAACTTAACAACTACTCAGAATAGGTAGCGCTCCCTCAAAAGGGCCATCAAAGCATTGTAGTGCTCCCTAGTAGGCTTTAGGGGGGCACCATCGCTCTCAAAATCTATAGAGCTCCCTCAAAAGGGCCAGGGGAGCTTTATAAAACTCCCTGATAGTGTAAGGGGGAGCACCGACGCTCCAAGATAGTGTAAAGGGGGAGCACTCCCCTCCCAAAACTCAATTTTTGAGGTGCTTTCAGATGGAAAAAGGTTTGCAAGCCTGCTGACTCATTTCTCCTCTTCCAAATCAAATTTTTGAGGTGTTTCAAGTGTCCTTCTCATGTCGTTATAGGCACGACATAGGCATCATGGCAGTATGCTTCCCTGACACCTGGGACACTTGTGAGCAACATGCTTCACTTGTGACCTTGTGAGCAAAATGCGACACTTGCAACCTTTGTAATGTTGACACTTGCAACACTATCAAAGTGAGTAATTTCGATGTGTAACACTTACGGGTCAACATAGAATCCCCTTCACAAGTCAACATCAAATTATACTTTCTTGCGGGTTTGAAACCCCAACAAAAATCCACAAAGCCCACCACCAAACCCATGAAGCCCCAACTTCATTCCAATGATGGTTTTCTCCAAAACAATAGTGTAATGTGGTTCCCACGATGATTCCCACGTTCCCGACACCTAGGCCACGCGAGAATACCTTCCCAAAGCTACAAAATTCAACACCCCCTCTTAGCGAGGGAGGTATTCTCACCACACTCTACAATCACCTGGAAATAGCTCTGTCTCCCACCCTGGGAGTAGCTCTAACTCCTATACAGGATTTGCTACCACAGATGCACTCCAATCCTCCTGATTGGATGCTCCCTTTGTCACTGAAGAAAATCTTACTATCCAATCTGTCTCATTGGTTGTTACTGTCTAGCATGATCCCTTCCTAGAATACACCTTTCTCCTAGAATCATCCCTCTCTTGAGCCTCCTTTCTAGTCATCTCAACCCATGACACCCTCCTAGCAGTCTTGGAAGATGCCTCTCTCCCACTTGGACCTGAAGGTTAGCTCCCATTGAGTGATTGACTCTCCCTCTGAGCCTCCCAACTCCCTCTGAAGTCAGACTCCCTTTAAGTCTACTGACTCCCTCTGAAGTTAGACTCCCTTCTATTCTACAGAACCTCCAGAGCTACCTTCTCCCTGTCCATTGTCCTCTATGCTATTGGTGGGGCCACCTAGCTCACCAATTGTAATATGCCTAGGCTAAACCCAAAGTATACATAAAAATGTAACTGTGAATTTCATATAAGTTGGTGCGCTGAAGGAACATGATCTTTGGTTTGGTTCTGTGTGCATTAAGTCAGTGCGCATGAATCTTGTACCAAAAGAGTGCGCATGATTTAAAATGATTATAGTGCGCAATTTAATATATTTGGCGTGCACCTTTGTAAGGGCACAAGTATTGCGTACTAAAAGAGGAACAACTTGAAGAATAAAGAGTGCACCAATATAGGTGCATGAGGGTGCTGCACTAAAGGAAGAGCTTCTCAGGAGGGAGCACATTCCAGGATTCATCACACACCGAATTAGCGTGAAATTTTGGAGGCTAGAGAGCCTTTTTGTATAAATTTCAGGTTATAATGCACACCTTTGTAAGTGCATGTGGGAGGTGCACTGAAGGAAGAGGGCGCACATCCTAGAAGTTTCACACACATTGGTTTAGTGCACACTATTTATGTTTTGAGGCTAGTGAGCCTGGATGCAAAAAAACCAGTACTTCTGTACTGAGAATGCAAATGTAATAACATGCAATTATAATGAAAATACATCACTGTGACATACCAACTACATAAAATATAATGGGGGGCTAACTCCACTAGTTGAAGTTAAGGGGGGGGCAAGTTAATGGGGCATAAACCCAAAGGAATATTATATCAATATTCCTTAAAAATATAAAGTAAGGATATTATTTTATCCTAAGTCCAAGGGAGAGGGACATGTGGATTGAAGACAATTGTTAGCATGACGAGTGTCAAGTTGGGAACATGCATCCAAATAGTTTGGAATTAATACCTTTTTGTTATCATTTGATCATCATTCATTCACTCACACAACTATGATATGCACCCCTAATGTTACTGTCATCAAACCCAACTGTTACTGTCATTGGACACGATTGATACTGTGACCAATATTCTATTGTTACTATTGCAGATACCTGTACATTTCTTAGCTTGGACAGCTGGATTGAAGAGGTGAGTTGTTAGGCATGAAGGACCTTGCATTCTCTCTAGGTGAGTGTAACACCCTGTTTCCCCCAGTTTGTAAAAATAACTATACTGGCCAAGAACTGTGGCAAACTAAAAAATGTGAATGTGTGATGTGAATGGACCTTGTGAAAAAGGTCGATGAATGTGAATAATATTATGAATATATATTGTAGGACTGCTGAGAGGGGATATGCTGAAAAAGAGACCATGATGGCTAAATAAAGGTGGTGGAAGGCACCTGGAAAGGTGGCATTAACTTCCACCAAAACCAATACTGTATTTGGACTTCACTGGCCCAGAGAACCAAGAGTGGCTCGCTGGCCCTGAATTAAATGACTCATCAGAATTGGTAGGTAAAGGGATCCTCATGAGTAATGAGGGTGGGGGTGAACCACCCATCTGTGGAGTCCTCAGAATTGACCACTATGAGGAAAATCGTGCCACACGCAACCTCGCCGAACAGAGAAAAGGCAGGAAGTGTGGGTGATCAAGGGGAGACACGAGGGAAAGAGAAAGGAGAACTCTGGAAAAACACAGAGCAAGTGACAACGGAGAAGAAGGGGAGTAACCTTCATTCTCGGTCACTGATAAACATAGACACAGTCTCGCAACATCGTGGTCTCAACTCGGGGGTGGCTAGTGGTAAATTTGTTGGGAGTCGCTGAGCCTATGGTTGGGTGGAAACAAGCACCCCTCTCAGTAGTTGGAATCACATCTGGTGTTATTTATGATAAGTGTTTTACATTTTGCATATTGAAACGTATATTTTGACATTTATGCTCATAAGCTATGAAATCATGAAGGGTTTCAGTATAAGATTTTCTGTGTGGTGTTTGATCCGAAATGGTGGTCGCATGCTTTTGTTGGAAGGCCCATGTATGGCTTACATTTATAGATAGATTTGTACATATATATATATATATATATAATTTAGACTTCGAGTATGTTCTCAGGAAATATGTACCTCTATTCGTCCCCAGGAATACTCAGAATCGATCTCTCCACAGAGATATCCTCCTTGGAAATCTTATCAAGAACCTGGAAAAGGATTTGAAGGCGCAAGTCTTAGTAACCCTATACGAGGAAGAATGGTCCTCTTGAAATCCTGAAATAACAACGTAGGGATAGGTATCGATCGATGGATGAGATTTCGTTGGAAGATCTACGGTCATTCACGACTATTAGGTTGGAGGAAGAAATAAGGGCGTTACATGCCTTAACCCCTTTCCTTTATCTTCATGAGTGGCATAGAAATTGGGACCGTAGATTCCCAAGGTCCGTGAGAGTATCTGGACTATTGGTTTTTCCACGTCCAGGGAGCACTGGAAGAGTGCACAATGTGGGATTGATATGAACCATGAGATCTTAGTTAGAAAACCCGACAGCCGTTGGATCTGTCAGGATATGCATGAGGGATAAACCCTCATGAACAATAGTAAAAGTCCCAAGAAGGAGTTTGTATCGGGATTTCAGCATTCGGGAATTCGGGAGTCCGGGCACTCGACATCAGAAGTCCCGACATAGCAAAAGGGGATTTGAGCCATCCATCTGCGGGAGGACGCATGTCATGGAATCATCCGTTTCATAGATTCAGGCACCGAGACTCACACAGGTGAGCACCTAGCCCTTGCGAGCGGCGAAGTCACGAAAGAACCTGAGTTGTCAGTTGGAGGGAGGACATGTGTCACGAAATCTCCCATATTGGGGATTCAGACATCGGAAGTCCTAGTAGGAAGTATTTCGACTTCGCGGGTGGTGAAGTCATGAGAAAATCATAGCCATCCATCTGAGGAGGACAGGTAGCACCTTGTCATCTGCGTAGACCCTATAGGAATCAATGAGGTCGAGGAAATATTTCATGGTTCCAGAGAAGAGAAGCTCAGGAGGGATAGTGCCATTTTGTGCACAGAGACTTAGCTGCAAAGATCGCAGAAGAGAAGTAAAGGCTGAGACCTTTGATACTTAAGAAATCCTCCAAGGAGAAGGAAGAGAAGCGCATGCTCAAGGAGGAGCTATGATTTTCGTTAGATCAGCTGGAGTGAAATAGATCTGGGTCGTCAAAAATGTACATCTAAATGTGCGCAGAAGAGAGAAGAAATGGATGACAAAGAGACTTCATAGAGAAGTGTCGAAATGTCATGGTCCGTTGGATCATACTGAGTTGTGAGGGAGTTAAGTCATAGAAGCATCCATGGGAGAAGTTGTATGGACGGTGGAGACACTTCGAGATAGAAGTTGCGAATAACCGATAGCCATTGGATCTTGTAGGGTTGCAAGGCGGTTAGGGTCGGGGCAGTCCCGAAGAGGTCCGAGTTTGGGATTTCAGGGTTTCGCAAGAAGAGAGCGCAAGAGTTGGGTGCTCCAACTCATGAAGTCATGAAGTGAGAAATCATGAGGAGAAAAATATGAACCGTTGGATCCAGGAATGGGAGGACCGTTGGATCAGGGCCTTATCGCACGTATCGCACACTCGGAGGTTCGTAGGTTGAGAGGACCTTGTCTCAACTATAGAAGTCATGAAGTGCCAAGATCTGAGTCACAAAATAAAGGACACATGGCAGGACCACAAGGTGGGGCCTGCGTGGTTGACAGGCAGAGATGCGTCGTCTGGGGAGAAGGAGTCAACACTCCGTTGACTTCTCGCGTCTCGGGGATTCGTGGAGTAAGCACATGGGAGCACAACCCTTCGACTCACGAAGGGGAAAGTAGTGAGAGGTGGTAGCATTTAGCATAGCTAGTGGTCACGTGCAAAAGGCGCTAACAGAAAGGAGCTATACCCATTTCATGATCTCGGGTATCGCAATATTGGGGAGGAAGAGTTAGGAGTTTTGACTCGCGAACTCGTGATATGGCGAGTTGCAACAAGCGTCTTTGGGAATAGGCCTTGGTCATAGAGCTGTGGTCACTTGGGAAAGGTGGAGCTTGCGCCTAGTGCTGTTCGCATAGGGGAGATACCAAAAAGGACCTATGGACTAAGGCATAGCCCAAGGGGCTAATTGCTGATCGAAGCCTCTTCAACAATTTGACATTCGGGGTTTGCAGATTCAAAAGAATCGATGCTTTGGTAGCATTGAGTTGCGAAGAGAGAAAGGACGCCATACTTGTTCGGCCTATGGTTGTGACCCACGATCACATGGAGGTGGACAAGGAAGGAACTAGCCTACGCTAGACCCCTATAGGTATTTTTGGGGATTCTGATCCTCGAGAATTCGACGAAATTTTTTGATTCCCGTAGTGGGTATGTGACAGTGAGAGAATTTATGGGAATTATTTTCGAGGTGCCAAACTGCAGTGACAGGGCTCAAAAACTTCCTATCCAACCTGTTGCTAAAGCCTTGGAAGGGAAGTGGGGAAAATTAAGGATTGTTGAGTAGAGAAGGGGCACACTTCTTGGGGTGGGACATGCATGTGGGGAATGGGGAATTGTAGGCTATCGGTATGAATTAGTACCTGCGAAGAAATTTCTTGTGATCGAGTCACCTGTGACTGAGTTACCCGTGTCTGAGTTTCTTGTTGACTGAGATAACTTAGCTTGGCTAGAAACCCTTACCCAAGTGGATTTTAGCTCCAACTCAAGGGTGAGCCACCACTGAGAGTTATGAGCAGTGTGGTCTAAGGCCGGGAGAAACGTGGAAGGTCTGCACGTAGTTGGTGTCCTTTATTCAAAGATAAGTGCCAATTGTGTGTTAAATCATGTGTTGCAGTAATAACTATGCATTTGTTTTCATGGGTTTATCTATTTATGTTGCATATATATTTGTGTTATGATTGTGTATGTAATTGTGCATTGCAGAGTGTAGTTATATGTTTTAATTAGTATTAGAGCATCTTGTTTGAGTTTCTATTAGTAATGGAGAAGTTACAAAGTGGTATCAGAGCTGATGAAAAGAGATTTTTTGGTGTGATGTGCCCATCATGGGTGGCTAGGTACGTTACAAAATGGTATCAGAGAAAGAATTTTTTTAAGTGGCATAGCCCAACAAGTGGCTGAGGATGTTACAAATTGGTATCCGAGCCTAGTTTTCAACACCGAGCCTAGATAGGACAAGTTAGCTTAATGTCGAAGCAAATTATTATAGAGAATTGAATTTGGGAGTGGCTAAATTTCAAGTTTCATGACGTCAATGACATAAATTGAAGTAATTGAGTGGAATTGGGTAAAACCCCCAATTTTTGTTGTTAAATTCATGGAGAATTTGGGGAAAATTGGTTAAGTGATGAGATATCCTTATTTTCAATCCTTGTTTAAGGAACATTCATACATGAATTGGTCTAATATGAAGTTATAGGGAAGCCACAACATATTGAATGTAATTGTTGGAATAAATTCTCAATTTGTGAATGAATTTGGGAAAACTCACAACTAGAATATCAACCAACAGTGCACACAAACAATTGTTGTTGAAAAAGGTTGAATTTGGATATATTAGAGTGAAATTGAGCAAATTTCATGGTTGCAGAATGTCGATGGTATAAAATTGGGTGAAACTTGGGCAAAATCCCCAATTTCTACATCAAAATTTATGGAAAAATCAGTTAAGCGTCAAAATATTTTGCATGCTAAGTAGTAGTTATGCACAAAAGAATAAGGTGCATACGTGTGCACATTAAAATTGGGTACTGCACTATGTGAAGCCAGTGACATGGAAGAATAGTGTTTCATAGGTGTGCACACTAAACATTTGACGTTGCGTAGAAAATAAGGGTGCACATTATATATACACTAAGTTTTGGCACTGCATTCTGTATAATTGGGGGCATGCGCAGAATAGAGGTGCACGGTAAAGCACGCTAGATTTTAGCATTGCATGGTGTAGAGCTTGTAGTGCACGATTAATAGTGAGATGCGAAAAGTGTGCACTTGGAGTATTGGTTGAGTGCAATTCATTTTTGTTGATGCGTGCACAACATTGTGCTTGTAGTGCGTGTAGAGTATCAGAGTGCGATAGAAAAGTCATGCTCAATATATATTGGTGCACGACAGAATTTTGGAGCGTAGGGAGTTTTGGTGCACAGTGTGAACACACTAAACCTTGGCCTAGTGCAGTGTGGTGCTTGTAGTGCATGCAAAGTATTAGGGTGTGACCCAAAGGTTGTACTCAATAGAGTTTAGCGTGCAACATAAAAGTATACAGACTAGTTATAGATGCATGATACATGCACTACATTCTAGCAGTGTGCGTGTAAAACAAGAACATGCTAATTATGGGTTATAATTGGGAAGTAGTGTGCATGAATTTGATTGGGAAGTTAATATTCCCAAGAAATCAGAAGAAAACATTCTGATGCTTTATGGAAACATAATTGTACATATTTTCATGAACTTGTTAAATTGTTTAGCCTAACAAATTTTGTTGGCTGCACATTTTGCGGAGTTAACAACATTTAGATTAGAATAGGGTCAAGACAAGTTTAGAATCATGAAAGATGTATAGGGAATTTACAACCATAAAGAATAGATCAAAGGAACATATGTCCATATGGGTAATGAAGGTACAAATTCAAATGGACATGAAGAAGGTAAGGAATAAATCATGAACTTGGTAGAGACTATAAAAAGTTTTCAAAAGGATGTACTGAGTTATAAAGCTGATAATGAGAGGCTTATGAAAGACAAGGAGTAGTAGGAATACTTCAACATTAAGTTGATGTAGATCTTGGATAGAATAGAGAAGAAGATGGACAATGAGACAGAGTYAAGCAAATCAGAGAGCCATAAGTCTCATGATAATAGGGGAAGAAGGAAAAGTGTTGGAAGACACCATCACTCTCCAAGACATTCAACTAGGGGTACACACAACAGTGCAAGTCCATCCCCTGTCAKGAAGCAAAATAAAAAGTATGGAGTGGATGAACTTTAGGGGGAAATGAACAAAATCAAGMCTCCTACTTTTGATGGTGAATAGAATAAGGACGAGGATGCAGAGACATGGTTGCTAAATATGAGCAAGTATTTTTAGTTGCATAATTACTCTTCACAAGAAGAAGGTAGAATAACTATTTATCAACTCAAGGGAAAATCATCAATGTGGTGGGATCAATTTGTGCAGGTACAACACATTGATGAGAAAAATGTAACTTGGAGGGAATGAAAGAGGTATTTTCAAAGGAAATACTTAACTAAGAGATACTATGATAAGAAAATAAAGGAATTCTTTGAATTCAAGATTGGGAGTATGACCATAGATGAGTATGAAAGGAGGTTTTTAGAACTGCTGAAATATGTTTTCTTGATCAAGGATGAGCAAGTTCCTTTAAGAAGGGATAAGTTCCTACAAGCAGTAGTTCCATCGTGGGATAAGTGTTTGTGGGATCATCATGATCAAGTGCGGTGTGGTGCTTGTAGTTCTTTCTGCCTTGTCCCTCCCCCTATGTGCAGACTGTCTTTTATGTGTCTGGTACATAGTTTCAACTGCACCTAGTACCTAGATCGTTCTCCTTCTGCTTTTATTGAGAGTTGCGGGGCAACTGGTTGTCATAGTACAATTTCAACCGACTCCCATTCAGTAAACCTTCCTTCCATTCTCCATTTAAAGTCTTCAACTGCACAAATCCTCCTTCTGTAACATGGGCGACCTCATATGGCCCAACACAATGTGTCCTGAACTTCCCTGGATTCTTCATGAACTTGCTGTCATATACCAATACTAGATCTCCTTGCTTGAATGCTTTCTTCTTGATGTGTCTGTCATGGTAAGATTTTTTGCATTCTTTCTATACCTGCTAATGGAATCTTGTAATAAATCTGTCTTCCTCTAGTTCTACCCACTATGCAAGCCTGTTTTGAACAATGCCAGTGTCATCCATATCTGTGAATGATGCAATTCTTAAGCTAGGAACCAAATAGTCCATAGGTACTACTGCTTCTAGACCATAAACCAACTTAAAGGGAGTCTACATTGTGAGCTTCTTGCAAGTGGTTCTATAGGCCCATAACATTGTTGGTACTCTCAAATCCCAATAATCTCCATTCACAATGAAAATATTTGTCAGCGCTATCTCCAAGATCTTGTTGAAAGCTTCGACTGTACCATTCGCTTGTGGATGGTACGAAGTGCTCATTTGGTGGTGAAATTAAAATTCCTGAGTCAAGGCTTCAATAGTCTTATTAATAAAATGTGTACCTTGATCTCTCATAAGGATCTTCGATCATCCAAACCTAGTTATGATATTATCAAATATGAATAATGCAGTTGTAGTTGCACTACAGTCCTTAGCTTCTCTTGCTTCTACCCATCTGGTCAAATATTTTGTCGCAGTGATTATGTATTGAGCTCTTGTGCGCTTTCCTGGTGGGTTGATAGGTCCCAAGAAATCAATGGCCCATTTTTCAAATGCCTGTAAGGATATATGAGGTGATAAAGGCATATCATCCCTTTTGGAAGGTTTTCCAACTCTTTGGCATACATCACAGGATTTGTAGTATTCCTTAGTGTCTTTGTTTAAAGTGGGCCACTAGAGGCCAACTCTAAGAACCTTCTACGCTGTTTCTTTTCCTGCATAGTGTCCTCCTGCGATTCCTTCATGTGTTTATGCCAGAATCAATGGTCTTTTTTCCTCCATAACACATCTCCTCAAGATCTCATTAGGTCCCATCTTATATAACTGTCCAACTATAAGTGAAAAATCTACAGCACGAACTACCAGTTGTTTCTTCTGAATGATGGTGTATTTGCGAGGTGCCCTCCCTATAGATAGGAACTTGACTATCTAGGTGAAGTGATTATCAACCTTTCTGATGGCCAACAACTGGGCATCTGGTAGTGTATCCTCCAAACTGGTAGGTTCCTCTCCATGTTCTAACCTAGACAAGTGGTCAGGTCCCTTGTTCATTCTCCCTGGCTTGAACACAATCTCAAAATCATATTCCTGAAATAATAGAATCCATTTGCATATCCTTCCCCCCATCACTGGCTTGTTGACTAGGTATTTCAATGCAGAGTGATCAGTAAACATCTTAAAGTGTCCTCCCAACAAGTAGTGATGGAAATTCTGCAACGCATACACCCTGGCTAAACCTTCTCTCTCAGTGGTAGTGTAATTTATCTTAGCTGTTGAGAGCTTCCTACTAGCAAAGGATAATGAATGGTCAATATCCCCTGCTCCTGGTTGTGCTGACACTGCTCCTAATGCAATAGATGACACATCGACATGCACATGGAATTCCTTACTCCAATCCGGGAAAACCAAAATAGGCGCAATGACCATTTTTTGTTTCAGTGTGTCGAAGCTCTGCTGACATTCCTCTAACCATTGAAACTGCCAATCTTTCTTTAAAAGATTCTCCATGGGTGTTGTTATCTGTTCATATCCCTTGATGAATTTTCTATAGTATCCAATATGTTCTAGCGCAGTGCACATATGTCTAACCGAAGTAGGAGGGGGTATATCAACAATGATGGAAATCTTGGAAGGATCTACCAACAACCCCTGCTTACACACAATATGGCCTAGAAACACTCTAAAGGGTGAAAATAAGATACACTTCTTCAGGTTCAGGGAAATCTGATATTGCCTACACTTATCCAACATTAGTCTTAAACATTCAATATGATTTTGCAATAACCTAAAAACCATCCAATCATCAAAATATGCTTCCAGAAATTTATGTAGAAATTCCTTGAATGCTTCGACCACCACCCTAGAAAACATGGCTGGTGCATTCTTCAATTTGAAAGGCATCATTGTGTGCTAGTAGGATCCCCATTCTATTACAAATGTCGTCTTATGGCGATCTTCCTTGGCAATCTTGATCTGGTGATAACCTGAAAATCCATCTGTGAAGAAGTAAACTTCCTGTCCTCCCACATTATCTAACACTTCGTTAGTAAATGGTGTAGGGAATGGGTCATGTAAACATGCATCATTCAGTTTCCTCAAGTCTACACAGATTCTGATCTCTCCTGTCTTCTTATCTTGAACCACCATAGGGATAATCCATTCTGACTCTTAAACAGGTTCTATGATTCCTGCTTCCAACATTCTGTCTAATTCAATCTTGAATTTCTACTTATACTTGGGATTCAATCTGTAGGGTATCTCCTTGATTAGCCTTGCATCTGGTTTCAAAGGGATCTTCATTTCTCCCATGGGCCCTTTAATTCCCTTCATGTTGGTAAACTTGGTTGGAAACAAGTCCTGATTTTCATGCAGTAGTTCTGTGATCTTGTCAATAGTGGCATCATCCCAATAATATCCAACATTTACGAGATTAGGTTCTTGCTCTGTTCCAATATGAACTTTTTTTATTTTAATTGGTTGTCCAATAAAATGTAGTTCGACTCTTGGTCCTTCTATGTCTCTCTGTCCTTCAGTTTCTGTGTTGTTCACATTCCTAGGATCATCATCTTCATCAACATTGATATTGTAACAACCTTGCAATTTTTGAAGAGGTGCAGTCTATTCATCCTCTTCTTTCTCAACAGGGAGGTTAGGTGCCTCCTCAAATACTTTCTGTCTTACCACTTGTAAATCTTGATCTACTGTGGGGTACTGAATTTTAAATAAAAATGTAGCTACAAAGTTCTGAGTCATACCATACCAATCTTCAGTGGTGAGGCACAATTCTTCTTGAAGATACCAATTGATAGGGGTTGTGTCCAAAGTGTTAATGAATTTATGCACCCACTGATATTGAGGAATGCTGCTCCAGGCCTCCTCACAACTTCACACATGGTCCTTCAGACAACTTTGACTCGTGTATCGAACTTTGCACCCTTCTACTTGTTCTGAAAAGTGCACTGTCATCAAAGTGCGACATTGCACCCACTACGTGATGTTATTTTTGTGTGTCCCCCACCATCTCGTCGAAGTTTCTTTCAAGGATTCATCCAGTGCCAGAAGTATCTGTTATACTGGTACAATTTCTTCAAATTTCAATATGAATGTTTCTAAATGATTTAAACCATCAAAGGTGGACATATTACTTACTTTTGTTCCAATCCAACGAACTTCCCTGGTCAATCTAGCACACCTCCGTGCAAAAAAATCATACATTTTGTTCTGCAGTTATCTAGTGCTTCTTCTGAATCTGATGAACATGCCCTATCACTTCACCATCTTAAATTCCCATCTGTTGTAGGATTAATGTGATCCTGTTATCTTGATGTCAATTTATATATATTCTGAAGCTCATATGCATGGTATTATTCTCTGATCGGTTATGTGTATCTGTGACCTTCATTAGGGTCAAGAGGTGCAATGAACCTAATGCCATCTCCTTCAAATGTCATTCTCCTTTTCTTTAAGTCAACGACAGTGGAATTGTTGAAATCCCAATCAATTCCCAACAATGCAGGATAAGGACAACTATCATCAACTATCTCAATCACCTCGAAGTCCGCAAATGTCATTACCCCATTGATGTCCATAGGGACATGCTCCAGTCTTCCAAAGGGCATTACTACCTGTTGATTAKCCATCCTGAGCCTGATAGGGGAGTAAATCAACTTAGGTTTTCCCATCAGTGCCCAGGTMTKCTTTGTCATAACATTGACTTCTGACCCTAAGTCGAGGACCACACAATCTATGTCATAATCTYGAACTTGAGAATTAAGGCATAGTTCCTTATTTGTCCTTCTCTTCCTAGATACTTGATGTACTGCTTTATTTAGCATAGGATCTACCCTGCCTATCTCATATTGTCTGATCAGATTTTGTAGTTCTTGTACAACTCTTTCATCCWTAATAAAWTTAATGCAAGTACATAAGAATTCCACGAGCTTGATTACCACTTTTCCTTCTCTGGGTGAAGCAGGCTGATCGAATTCCAGAGGACTTCCACATTCTCTCACTTATGGTTGTGTATTTGATGAAGAAGCCTGGTCTCTTCCAAATTATTTTCTTGCCTCTTCAAATGTCCACTTTTCTTTCCTTGGATTAAACACTTGTGTCTTCTCTGCATCTCTTCTGACCCTTGATTCTTCTGTAGTATTTCCTAGGGTCACTCTGTCTTCTCCTGTAACATCACCTCCTCTAGTGATAACAAGGACTCTGGGATCCTCTCCACGAGGTTCTGCTAAGATTATTTGTACTTGCTGGTTTCCTCCTCGTCTCTCATGAAGTTTGGCTAACAACACGGGACAATATTCAATGACATGTTCAAATGAGTTGCAGTAGCTACAAGTGGTACAAGGGTTCTGGAAATCCCTTGCCAAGTGACTTGGCTGTGCGTAGTTATAATAAATGATCTGACCTCGACCTCGACCCATGCCTCCTCCTTGTCCTCTTCCTCTGAATCCACCATGAGGGTTGAAGTTTCCTCTTCCTGGGGAATTAAACTGTGTAGTATTTCCCTCTTACTGCATCTCTCCTTGAATCCTATATGTATCCCTTGACCTTTCATGCAAGAGGTCATAATCCCTACATTCCTTCTCATCATGCCCCATAGATTTACAGAATGTGTAGTAAATATTTGTAGGTGTCTGAACATATTTTTGCATGTAATATCATTCACCAGGGCGATGTCTATTTATACATAACTCGCACCAAGCTAGAGTAACCTACTTCAAAGGGATCGGATCTCCTGAGGCCAAGTACTCATTAAACATGGGACAATGCTCCTTGTCATGGCCTTTTGACTTGCATTTGATATACCAGATGTCTTCTCTTTTATACTTTCCCTTGTCTTTATTCATATCTTTGAACTGCAGAGATAAGCTAGTTAGCTGACTCAAAATTTGAGTCATACCTGAGCTGGATTCTCCCATAGGGGCTGACTCTAGTTTCATGGCGATTTCCAACACTTCATCCTGCGAAGCAACCTTCTACTGCATCAGAGGAACTATGATGTGTGGTAGGAGGGAAATAATGAACCATTCTTTGTTCTGCTCATCTGGGATATGAAAACTCAACCAGCCTATCAAGGTCTTAAACCTATGATCAAACTCCCAAATAGGTTCGACTACTCTCTACTTGATTTCTTTCAGTTCTATATTGCATTGTGATTCTGACTTGGGTTTCTTGAATTCTGCACTCAACACAGTCTTGATCTCATTCAATGGTTTAGTCTATGCAACTCCATTAACAAACTTCATGTACCAACTCAGTGTGCGGTCTCTCAAGGCTAAACTGAGCTCTCTTAAATGATTCGTCCTTGACTTGCTTAATACTTCATACAACCTTGAATAAAAACCATTGCTGATCAGGATATTCAGATCGATCTCTTCTAAAGATAGGTGGCCTCATCTCATCTTCCATAGATCTTCTTAGGTTTCTTGATTGAGTATGTGCTGAACTACTGGTAATAGTGTTTTGAGTGGTTTGATAAATCTGACTACTCTGGTTACTTAACACTGCTAAAAAAACAAGAGGAGTAATAGTACTTACTTCAACAGTCTATGCAGTTCCTTAAGTTTCTGATTCTTCCTGGTGAGGTTCTGCAATCTTTTCTTCCTCTACCCCAACAAACTCTGAATGTTCCTCGTTTAATATCTCTTCTTCTTCTCCACTGTAGAACCCTTCGTCCTATGCTAATGGTTTGCAACTCTGCTCAAACAGGTTTACTAGAGGAACCTCTCTGAAGGTTCTCCCACTGTGCATATGTTCAACCTCTGCGTCACTGTCACTGTCTGAGTTCTTGAACATTAGCTTTTCAATCCAACCGAATACTGTATCTTCAAGATGTTCTTCTCATGCAATAATATCTTGATCTTCAACTTCAAAAAGTGTAAAATTTTTCCTTTAGGTCCCTTAAATAAATATCTCTCTGCTTGGCTATATGACTCTACTCTATCAATAACAAAATTGATAATGTACCCTCCAATGGTGCTATCAAACTAGTGATCTACTGCTCTTGACACAACGTTATCAACTCTCTTGACCTTCTTGATCAACACTGACGTCCAAACCAAAGGTGGTCTAGATATGATCACAAACTAGGTATCTGCTAATCTGGCTAACCACTTGTATAGCTCCTTATGAATTCCTCCAAAGAAAATCTTGTGTATATCAATAAATATATACCTTCCCAACTAGTCTTCTGTACTAAGATTAGGGTTCTTGTTCTGAGCTTCAACGAAGTCCTTTTCTTGTTCTTCTATCCACTTATGAATCTCTATCTTCAATGGAAACCACCTTGAAATTCCCTCAAGAAGATCTTGGTCCTAACAACAGAACCATTTGTTGGCACAGCGACAGACCCAAGGTTCATCTATAACAACACACCGACAATCCCTAACTACTAGCCCTTTCGGCAACACCTGTGAAGCAGATGCAGTCTCACCTGAAGTAGCAATAGGGGGTTGTAGGACACATGTGTCTACAACCATAGGAAATACAAAGTGGATCCAAGGCAACAACACACAACAACCTAGTTATTATTTATCTCCTTTAAGCCTACTGTGTGAGCTATATCTCAGATCTGACACAATGATGCAATAACAGAATAAAAGAAGGAAAAAGAACACAACATCAATCAAACTGAACAACAAGATATACATGGTTCACCCTCTCCCTAGGGCTACGTCCACATAATTGTGTTTCTTGATATTATATGAAAACTTACAATTCTATCTACACACTTAGGCTTGCAGATCTCTTTCTCTTTCCATTCTTCTCTCCCCTCCCTGTGCACCCAAATGTAGGGTTGATATTCACACCCAGTTGAAGATATTACAATACCATAGTGCTCTCACACACAACACTTCTCTCCCACATAACAACAACCACCAAAATCACAATACAACTCTAGCCAATAATGAACTCAGAACGAACAACCAACCCTTCTCCTCTCATCTATGTCTTTATTTATACATTACAATGACTCTCAAACAACCTTAGGCCAAAAACTAGGTGTCAAAACCCTAATTGCCAAAACCCTGGGTGTATAAAACCCTAGGTCCACTTTGACTTGCGTTTTCAGAGCTTCACCAACCTGTCTTTCCATCTTTCCCGCGAGGTGTTCCAAAGCATCCATTGGTGGCTTTTTCCGCTTGCTGAGTTGTACACGATCCATATTCTTTGTTGATCTATCCTCCTCGATCTTCGCATCCAATGTCTCATTTTCCCTTACTTCGCTCCTTATTTTCCACTTCTTTGACCACTTCGACCCATTCTCAGTCAATGTCTTCTGTGTGGTTCATACTTTGTCTTTTCTCTTCCTTTTTCTTCTCTTTCTTCCTTAATCCATAACCAAGGGCCAACATTGCCTAATTCATATGGATTGGTTGGACCAACATCATACTGTACTTGACTATTATAATAAGGATTTTACTTGATTGGATGAGGAAGGTAACTTAAAGATAGTACAAATAATTCCCAGAGTAGTATCTGTCAAAGAAGTTTGAGCCTTGCAGTTGAAGAAAAGTTACAGGAAAGGGTGCCAAATATTCACCGCGCAGATGGAAGAGACACCTAAAGTTAAGGTACCAAATATTGGAGATTATGCAGTCCTAAAAGAGTTTGAATATGTATTCAAGGAAATACCAGGGTTTCCACCCAAGAGAGATATTGACTTCTCTATCAATTTGATGCCTGGAGCAACTCCAATATCTAAGACACCTTACA
>ML803960.1:225510-242894 GCA_009831015.1 Picea engelmannii | reverse complement strand
GATACAAAAGAAATTATTTAAATAATAAATTTAATGGAGAAATTACTAAGTGGACAAGTGGTTAGAAGTGAGTTAGCATTAAAATAAGGAAAATGGTTTAAGATGGTTAGAAGGTAACCCCTTGAGGAAGCTACACAAAATTATAAATAAGAGGCGATGGTCTCTCATTTTAATTACACTTGAGAATGTTGAATATCTATATGTGACTGAGGTAACCAAAGGATATCTAAGGAAAATTTTATAGAGAAGGTTAAGTAAAGAAGGCTGGAATTCAATGGAGGATAAATTCTTTTGATGATGCTTTCTAAGGTATGTTATTTACAGGTCATCTCACCATTTTTGCAATAATGTTTTTTCTAGAATGATTCAGACCGCGAAATATGGCGGCCATTGAGGAAACATATCCAAGTAGATGTGATAAAAATTGCATCATGTGGATCATTGAATTTTTTGAGTTACATTTCGTGGAGTATAGGGTTTGTGGCTAGTCCTGAAACTAGTCTAAAACAAGTGTTTCGGGTAAAAACATCATAACTTCTTCCTAAGAGATCCAAATTAAGTAAGACCAAATGTATTGGTTATATTACAGTCTGTAGTATTATGTGTACCTTTTTTAGTTCCATTCAAAAAATATTCTGTGTGGGGCACGTTCTACAAAATCGCTCTCTAGAATAAGCCAGAATTCAACAAGGTATGCCATTTTTTCTATAACGCCTTTTCTGAGAGGTTCCAAGCAGTGAAACTTAGAGGAATTGCATAAAATAAATTGAAGAACGTTTTGTACTATTTTTAGATCTTTATTCATTACAGGTACATAGTTATGATTATTTCAAGTTAGGGTTGTTGACTAATCCAAAATTAGCCACGTGAGACTAAAGTAAAGTTTGATGAAAATGCTAGTATCTTGTTGTTAAAGTTAATGAAGGTTTGCATGTATGTGATCATATATACCAGGTCTGTTACAAATTTACAAATCAGATTTGGATGATGAAATTGATGAGGGCTTTTGGTTGAAGTACATGTTGGGTACATGGTTGAGACAAGTAGTTGATGAGTTGACACATACATGAGGTGTATAGTTGATGATGTTGGTACATATTTATGAGTCATAGTTGATGAGTAGTTGACGCATGATTGGTACATACTTGGTACATGGTTGGAGGCACTTGTTAGTAGTATTGTTGACATATGGTTTATGGATGATGTAGCATACTTGTCTTGGTATATTATTAGCAACACATATTGATCTTGGTGATCATTATGAGTTGTTGTGTTATGCTTGGTTGATGCACATATTGGTGATATTGTGCATATGGTCGAGAGTTGTCTTGGTGAGTAGATCTGATTTGGATGATAAGATTGATGAGACAGGTTGTTTTGATAGGTTGTTTGACAGGTTATTGTGAGAGGTTATTTGTATAGGTTTGGTGCATGGTTGATGCATTTGTTTATGGTATAGGTTGAGGTACAGGTTGGTGTATGGTACATGTTGGAACAAGTTATTGGTACATGTTACAGATTGTTTGGTGCAGGTTGATGGGTACAAGTTTACAACAATATATCTCACAGTGATAGTGTGATAATGGTTCCATCATTCTACTTATATTTCAAGGCGGTTAGATGGGTCAAGGAGATGTGGTTGTAGCCACCTTCTGGTTGTAGCCGGAGAACATAAGGGGGTTGTAGCCTCCTTTTGGTTGTAGCCAGAGAATTGGGGAGTTGGAGCTTCCCTCAGGTTGTGGCCTGAGAAACTAGGGGTTTGGAGCCTCCTTCCAGTTGCAACTAGAAAACAAAGGAATTTGGTGCTTCCAATGAATGTAATTATTAAATATATATAAGAAAAAAATTCTTTGGTTTTCTCCCGCTTTGGGTTTCCATGTAAAAACAATGGTATACTGTGTATGTGTATGATTGCTCATTTGTTCATTGTTTATTTACTCTTCAACTATTGAATGATAATGCTACATTGATATAACACTTGCATTTTATGGTTAAAAAGGATTAAATTTCTCTATTACTGATTCATCCCCCCTCTCAGTAATCCAACAATTTGTATCAGAGCAGGTTCCTTTAGGAAACCATTTAACCACTGGAAGGAGATCATGGATTATTTTGAGAATGGAGTACCACTTTTTAATGATCGTAATGGTTTAAAGTATGAGATATGGAGTGGAAGGATGAAAGTATTTTACAGGCACATGGGTATTATATTTTTCTATCAGTCGCTACGGGATATGACAGTTCAAAAAGGGAAAAGAATGCAACCAAGAACGAATTGAAGAAGAATAACAAAATAGAAATGGATTTCATCTGGGAAGGATTACCTAATCCGGTAAGAGAAAAGGTTGGTAAATTTTCATCAGCCAAAGAACTTTGGGATAAGTTACTTGATATATATTCTTCACCCATCGAAGTTCCAGAAAATGCCAAAGAAGATGCAGGTACAGATCAAGAAGAAATATATTCACCATGTCAAACAGATTCAAAAGATGAAGAGTACATAAACAAAAGAGGTATGTTGTTTTTCTTTAATTGTGAAAAACACATACATCTTGAAATATAATGTCATGAAAGAAATGAGACAGAAAGAATAATTGAAAAAGAAGACAATTATGAAGAAGAATTGATCAGTGCTTTAGATGAACTAAGACAAGAAAGAGAAGAAAACAAGTCAGTCAAGAAAGAATTGATGAAACAAAAGGAAAGTGCTCACATTTTTGAAGAAGCCCAACAGGTCATTAAGAACTCAAGAACTTAGCTAGAAGAAACCAAAAAGATCAAAGAAAATCTTAAAGATCAAAAGTAGTATTTGAAATCCAACATAGCATCATAGAAGGAAGAAGCAAAAATGAAGAAGAAATAATCACATTAAAAATCCATCTTGAAGAAGCGAAAAGAACATAAGAAGTTATGAAGTCTCAGATACTGAAGAAAGAAAATTTGGCTTAGAAGTTTGAAGAACAATTTGTCACATTGAAAAGTAAAATCGTCAAGCTCAACAAGAACGTTGAAGAGACAGAAACATCCAGATCACTTATAGAGAATGAAGAGAATCACTCTAGGTTGCTAGAAAAGAAGAATGAAAAAAATAGAAAGAGTTATGCAGAAGTACTCAAAGGAAGGAATCGTGTTCAACTAGAATCTAAGAAAACTATTAATGATACATCTTCAAGAACCATCCATGTTCAAGCCACAAAGAAGTTTCAATCATGATCATGATCAATCAAGATATAAATTCAGAAGGACTACACCACAAAGAACATCATTCACTCCTAGGTATGCAAATTTCTTTTATGGTCATTGTTTTTATTGTACTAATTTTGGACATAAGGTTGAAGATTGCAGGGATTATAAAAATGTTCAAGCAAGAAATGCCTATGTGGCCCCACACAACATTGACTGTTTGAAATTCCATAACTATGGACACATAGCTAGTGATTCTAGAAGTATGATCGATAATTCCATGAAAGAGAACACTATTATCAGATATAAGAAAGTGTGGATAAGAAAACACAAAGAACAGGTGAAAAAAGACCAAGTCCTAGAGATCACAAGATTGGCAATAAAACGAGATGATGAAAATTCTACAGAGAAAAAAAAAAGATGTCAGATACATAAAGGTTTTAAAAATAACTGAAAGAAAAGAAAGACATGTAAATAAGGAACAAGTTCAAGAAATTGTACTTTTAGGCATTGTAGTGAAAGATGAATCCACAAACATGAATAAAGAAGTCAAAGCTCAGAGAGATGATGAATCTACCAATGAATATGATGATGAATACACATTAGATAAGGAATTGTTCTGATCCATCCAACTTAGAGAATCCCAGGTAACATGAATATTAGATAGGGGGAGTCTATGTGATAGCTATGAAATACCAAAGAACCATCCTTCGAGTAACTAGCAGAGTTTGAGTAGACATATCTAGAGAAGTCAATTAGCATAAGTATAGTTTGATAGTTGTAGTAGTGAAGACTTCATAATAATATAGTAATACATGGATCAGCATTATGGGCAGTTGTGCAGTAGAGTCTTGGATATTATGGACAAAGATGGATTTGTAAGAACATTTAGTAGGTTTGGACAGATATATGATAGTGGACGAGAGCATGGATTCATAGATTGGTTCATAGAGTGGTTCAGAGAAAAATGAACATTATGGATGTTAATTACACATGAAATGGCTCAAACAATGATAATGGATTCCAAATTCCAAGATATTTTTTGGACACATGCAGTGCATACAAAAATTCACATTCGAAACAGAGTAATGCTAAAAAATAACAATGAAAAAACTCCCTACGAGCTATGGAAAGGAAGACCAACAAATGTGAAGCACTTCAGAATATTTGGAAACAAATGCTACATCAAAAGAGAATATGAAAGAATGGGAAAGTTTGACTCTCGTGTGGAAAAATAAGTACTTGTTGGTTACTCAAGTACAAAGAAAGCACACAAGTGTTACAATTTGAGATTGAACAAAGTTGTGGAGAGCATCAATGTAACAATTGAGGAAACAGGTGGATGAAAATCAAAGGAAGAAGAAAATGAATCAGTGGAACAACTTTACAAAGAAGAAGCAAACGATGAAGAAGAAGTAGAAGAGGAAGACGAATAAGATCAGATAGAAGTATAAGAGAAAGTTCAACAAGTGCCTCCAAAGAAACCTAGCAAACGAGTACAAAATAATCAGACTTTAGATTAGATTATCAAAAAAAGGGATGCAGGAGTTGAGACTAGAACAAGAATCCGTTCACCAGAACAAATGCACCTAGCACTCTTATCTACAATTGAACCAAATAGTTTTGAAGAGGCTAGCAAGGATGGATTCTGGAATAAGACCATGGATGAAGAATTGGATCAAATAGAGAATAATGATACTTGGGAATTGGTTCCAATACCAAAGAATAAGAATGTAATTGACAGAAAATGGGTTTTCAGAAATAAATTGAATGCATATGGACATGTTACAAGGAGAAAAGCTAGATTGATATGTAAAGGATACGCACAGGTTGAAGAAATCGACTTTGAAGAGACATTTTCCAAAGTTTCCAGAATGGAAGTAATCCAATTGCTTTTAGCTTATGCATGCTCCAAGAATATTAAAGTGTATCATATGAATGTGAAATAAATTTTTCTGAATGGGGAACTTGAAGAAGTCTACATCAAACAACCAAAAGGATTTCAGTTGTCAGAGAACATATATTACATGTGAAAATTGAAGAAGGCCTTGTATGGTCTAAATCAGGCTCCTAGAGCATGGTACTCTAGTCTGGATAAATATCTACAACATGTAGGGTTCAGAAAAGGAAGTGCATACAACAAACTCTACATCAAGGTAACTCAAGATAGTATTTTATTAATTGAAGTTTATGTTGATAATATTATTTTTGGAAGTAATGATGAAAGATTAAGTTAGAAATTTGCAAAGGATATGGAGAATGAATTTGAAATGTCATTACTCGAAGAACTATCCTTCTTTCCGGGTCTTCAGATACATCAAAGCAACCAAGGGATTTTTATTTCTCAAACTAAGTATATCAGAGAAATGCTAAAGAGGTTTGGAATGGAATATTGCAAACCAGTTACCACTCCTATGCAAACCAGTTGCAAGTTGAACAAATATGATGATTCAAAGTCTACAGACCAGAGACAATACAGGCCAATGATTGGTAGCTTACTATATGTGACAACATCCAGAACAAATGTAATGTAGGACGTTGGACAAGTGGCACAATTTCAAGCAACACCATATGAATCACATGTGTTAGTAGTGAAGAGGATTTTCAGATATCTCAAAGGAACATAAGAGTTTGGATTATGGTACCCAAAAGGAAAGGATCTATCACTTATTTCCTGCACAGATGCAGATTGGGCAGGTGTCATTAATGACTGACGAAGCACCAATGGAATAACGTTCTACTTGGGTGATTGTTTAGTATCTTGTCTAAGCAAGAAACAATAATTAATATCTTTATCTATAGCCGAAGCATAGTATATTTCAGCAGGAGGAGGTTGTACACAGGTTCTATGGATGAAACAAACTCTGACAAATATACATGTTGAGTATGATGAACCCATTCTAATCTATTGTGATAATACAAGCGCCATCAATATCTCAAAGAGCCCAGTGATGCACTCCAAGACGAAACACATTCCAATCAAGTATCACTTTCTATGGGAACAAGTTGCAAAAAAGAACATCAGAGTTGAATATGTGGGCACAAAAGAACAAGTGGCAGACATATTTACAAAACCGCTTCCATGGGAAGCCTTTGAGTATCTTCGCCAGAGACTCAGAGTAATTTCTACTCCGAAATGAATGCTTTTGAATTCTTATCTTATATGTCTTATATTTACACGAGGAAGCACCATAAAGAGGATAGTTCAGGTTGGGAGATTAGTTTCAGGAATAGTTCAATCAGGGGGAGTATCCCTAGATGGAAAGATACCTTTTCCATTGATGAAAAAGGGGGAGAGATTTATCAGATGCAAAGGTAAATGCTTGGAGAGAGAGCACATAGGCATGGTTCTAGGGGGAGCGATGGTCATAGGGGGATCATGAGTGATATGACTTCAATATTGCATCAGAGTGTTGCCATCAATTCCAAAGTGGGATATTGTTGATTATTTGGGTTGGTTGTCATTGATGTCAACCCTTGAAGAAAGTCCGGTAGCACAAAGGTTTGGGTAATGGACCCAAGTTTGTTTGATGTATAATGGTATGAGTTTTAATATATTTGAAGGTAAGACTATTCTAGATGGTTAGTACATGTCGTGCCATTTTTTGGTAGTATGTGGAACGTCACATAACTCCTCATGGTTAGAGGGTTATGGCCATGTGAAGTTAGAGAGCCCTCATGAGTCATCTAGAAGCCCCAAAAGGTTAAAGTAGTCAAAGTGGTTGCAAAGAATAAATTATTTAAATAATAAAGTGAAGTGATGAGTGTACTATAAGTCAAAGTGGATACAAAATAAATTATTTAAATAATAAAGTTAATGGATAAATTACTAAGTGGATAAGTGGTTAGAAGTGGGTTAGCCCTCAAATAAGGAAAGTGGTTTAAGATGGTTAGAAGGTAACCCCTTGAGGAAGCTACATAAAAGTATAAATAAGAAGCAATGGCATCTCATTTTAATTACACTTGAGCACATTGAATATATATAAGTGAATGAGGTAACCAAAGGATATCTAAGATGAATTTCAGAGGGAAGGTGAAGTAAAGAAGGACAAAATTCAATGGACGATAAATTGTTTTGATGATGCTTTCTAAGGTATGTTATTTACATGTCATCTCACCATTTTTGCAATAAATTTTTTTCCAGAATGATTCAGATCAAAAAATATTTCATCTGTTGAGGAAACATATCCAAATAGACGTGATAATTTTTTTATCTTGTGGGTCGTTGTATTTTTGGAGTTACACTCCGTGGAAAATAGGGTTTGTGGCTAGTCCTGAAACTAGTCTAAAACAAGTGTTTTGGGTAAAAACATCATAACTTATTCATAAGAGATTCAAATTTAGTAAGACCAAATGTATTGGTTAGAGTACAATCTTTAGTATTCTGTGTACCACTTTTAGATCCATACAACGAATATTCCGTGCGGGGCATGCTCTACAATCTCTCTCTAGAATAAGACAAAATTCAACAAGGTATGCCATTTTTACTATAAATCCTTTTCTGAGAGGTTCCAAGTAGTGAAACCCAGAGGAATTGCATAAAAGACACTGAAGAACATTGTGTACTATTTCAGATCTTTATTCATTACAGGTACATAGTTATGATTATTTCAAGTTAGGATTGTTGACTAATCCAAATCTATTCATGTGAGACTAAAGTAAAGTTTGATTAAAATGTTAGTTTCTTGTTGTTAAAGTTAATGAAGGTTTGCAGGTATGCGATCATTTATACTAGTTCTCTTACATAGTTACAAATTAGATTTGGATGATGAAATTGATGAGGACTTTTGGTTGAGGTACATATTGGGTACATGGTTGAGAAAAGCAGTTGATTAATTGGCACATACATGAGGTGTATAGTTGATGATGTTGGTACATCTTGATGAGTCATAGTTGATGAGTAGTTGATGCATGATTGGTACATACTTAGTACATGGTTGGAGACACTTGTTAGTAGTATTGTTGACACATGTTTTTTGGATTATATAGCATACTTGTCTTGGTATATTATTAGCAGCACATATTGATCTTGGTGATGATTATGAGTTGTTGTGTTATGCTTGGTTGATGCACATCTTGGTGATATTGTGCAAATGATTGAGAATTGTCTTGGTGATTGATCTTGGTGAGTAGATTTGATTTGGTTGATAATATTTATGAGACATGTTGTTGTGATAGGTTGTTTGGACATGTTATTGTGACATGTTATTTGTACAAGTTTGGTGCATGGTTGATGCATTTGTTTATGGTACAGGTTGAGGTACATGTTGGCACATGTTATTGGTACATGTTTTTATAGGTTGTTTGGTGCAAGTTGATTGGTATAGGCTTACAATAGTATATCTCACAATGATAGTGTGATAGTGGTTCCATCATTCTACTTATATTTCAGGGCGATTGGATGGGGCAAGGACAGGTGGTTGTAGCCACCTTCCAGTTGTATCCAGAGAACATAGGGGGTTGTATACTCCTTCTGGTTGTAGCCATAGAATTTGGGAGTTGGAGATTCCCTCAGGTTGTAACCTCAGAAACTAGGGGGTTGGAGACTCCTTCCAGTTGTAGTTGAAAAACAAAGGAATTTGGTGCTTCCAATGAATGTAATTATTAAGGACATATAAGAAAAAACATTATGTGGTTTTCTCCCTCTTTGGGTTTCCACATAAAAACACTGGTGTACTGTGCATGTGTATGATTTCTCATTTATTCATTGTTTATTTACTGAATACACAATAGATCCACAAAGTAAGATAGAAGAAACCACACTATATTATTACCAAACCCTTGAGGTAGGGAAACACCATATAATGGATTCTATTATAGAAGGGATCCTCTCCTGTTCACTTGTCTCTTCGAGGGGGCTTCCTCCTATTGAGCTACCACTCCAAATACAATACTTTTCTTCATATCCTATTACATTGCTTGAACCCCTTTATATATTGCTACCATCACCTAAGAACATTCTAGAGGAGGAATCTTCTAGAAGTAGAACCTTCTAAGAAGTCCTCTTACATTTATTATATCTAACAACCCCTTTATTATATATAACTACCATAGTGGGCCTTATTTAATAATATAATGGACCTAGTCCACCTTACATTGAATGGCCTCCAATATTATCACTATGGGCCCTCTGGGACCCCCCACTACCTCTCTAGCTACCTAACACTCTGCAACTATTGGATGATAATGCTACATTGATATAACACTTGCATTTTATGGTTAAAAATGATTAAATTTCTATATTACTGATTCACCCACCCTCTCAGTAATCCAACACATTTTTCCTGGATAATTTATTGGCCGAAAAAATGTTTAAACTTATGCCAAATAGATGTTCTTTCTGGACCAATTAAGAAGTGTGAAAGGAACAAGGTCACTCGACAATATTTTCATATTTAGGGAGTCTAAAAAGAGCTTAACTATGGACTTCGAGGGGGTTCCTTTTTTGTAGATAATCTCCAAGACCTAAAAAAGAGATAAACCAAAACCAAGTAGAATGGTCCTTTTTAAAAAAATTACTCCCTTAGGCCCGAAAAAGGGTTAAACTTATGACTAAAAATACTCTCCTAGTGAACCAAAGATCCTAGGTCATACCTTTATTCGCGAATTAACTGTCCAGACCAAAAAATGGGTAAATTACCGCCAGACAGATGTGCCTTCAAATTTTTGTTTGGCGAGCGTGAAGGGAAACAAGATCGGTTGACAATATTTTTAATTTTAGAGAGTCTGAAAAGGGATTAAAGAAGAATCTAGAGGGGTTTATTTTCTCAAGTAATCTAAATGAGACTGAAAATAATAAACAAATTCTATTTAGATGTTTCTTTCAAAGCTTAAGTGATCTTAAAAGACAACAAACCATGCTCTTGGGGAGTCCTTTGGGTAAAGGCCAGAAAAAGATGAAGATGAATGAGGCTTTAAAACATAGTCATGACGGGACTAAAAGGACACTCGTGCCTATGAAGTACTTCAACATGGGAACCAAAATGAAAACAAGTCTCTAACTAGTATTCCCATGGAAGGAAGGCTTTACCACATAAAGTATGACACACTTATCAACAAGGAAGGTTAGTGTCGCAATTCAATGGGGTCGAGCCTAAGGAGAAAATAACCAAGAAATAGATAATGAAAAAATGAAAGTATGGAAAAACCTAACCTATATACCAGTTTCTATGTCAATACCTGTCAGAACGGATCAATACAATGAAAAAATGTCAAAGAAAAATGTCTCCAAGATTATGCAAATAAATCCAATAACACTCATCAAGAAGTTAATAAATCCAATATAGAGAAAAAAATTGAAAATAAGAGGTGATACTGAATGAAAAACTTGAAAACAAAAAACCTGGACTGTTCAATATGGTACAAGGCACCACACAACCTTACAGCTCATGCATATTACTAGTTCAAGTAGAGCCTTCTTCTAGGCTCTGACCAAGAGCCTCTTCAATAGTCAAAGTGAAAAGTCTCCCAAAAGGGAAGAAAACACAAACCATGATGTAAATCTTCCCACGGTATAGAAACCATAGTCATGGCCTCAAGGATAGCCTCATCTGAAAGAAATTCAAAATATGAGAAATCATGTAAACGAGGAGGGTCGACAGTCCCAAAGGGAGAAACAAAATGACCATATTCCATATGATGATGAAGGTTTTGGCCAGGACTGGTAGAGTCTATCAATGAAGAATCACAAGCACGAGGGCTTTAGATCTACAAATAGTGATATCGGAGTCAAAAGGATACTCAAGATCACTCGGACCAAGAGGGGGAAGCAAGGGCTCCCATGCCCTCATTGGATAACCAAATTGATCAATTGCGGAGACCATGTCTCAAGAAGGGAAACATGATTTCAAAGGTTCTTTCTCAGAAGCAATTGAACATCGAGGATAAGACGCCAAATAATTAACTCGTGGCGGGGTAGAGTATACAAGACCACTAGGAACATATAAAGGGGAAACCTGAACTAATGTCGAATTAGGATGGTGATTATTAGATTCCAACTCGTCGATAGTGACAATGCTTCCATTGTAAGGGAAGTGCATCACCCGGAAGAGCATAGACACCACAACATTCATAGCATATACATAATCACGCCCAATAAGCATATTGAAATCTAACGAGCCTTGCACCACTATAACATCGACAAGGAAAACATTCCCACCTAATGAGATAGACAACTGGGGAAGAATCCCTGAATACTCACTAGGACGTCTGTCAAAATCCAAAAACTCATGCGAGGTAGACACAAGCTCAGGAGAATCCAAATCTTTCCAAGACGAGGATGATAAAATACTTGCAAAGGCTCCTTCATCTACAATACATCGGTAATTTTTTTTTGAATTAACTTCAACCCTTATTTGAAAGGGTGTAGAAGAAGAAAGACATGGCTCGACAAGGTCATTCCAATCAAAGGAAACCACTCTAGGACTTGGAGGGGGCATGCTCGAACTGAGTGGAATGCCCCCTTGTTTTGAAAGTACTGAACTGGAAATGCTAAAAAAAAAACTTCTCATACCCTCGACTCCTATTTATACTAAATCTATCTACAAAAAGAACAATCTATAGGAATATCTTCAAGAAGCGGAAGCATCTATTATGTCTTCTTACATTTGTATTATTTTTTCTTATTACTAGGCCTTATTAATATTGGCCTTTATTACATGGAAAATATATTATTCTACCTCTATGAGGGGTTAGGGAGGTTAGGTCCCTAACAGAAGGGGTACACTTCCCTAGGTGGGACAAGAATATGGGGAATGAGAGATTGTATGCTAGTTGTAACAGTTGGCCACCTTGGACTGAGCAATTTTTCTACTTATCAAACCTTAGACTGGCTTAGGATTCCCTTTTCCCTGGTAGAGTTTATCTCGAACTTAGGGGTGATCCACTGTTGAGATTATGAGCACTGTGGTTTATGGCTGGGAGGAACGTGGAAGGTCTATATGCATTTGGTATTTATTTCATGAGATAAGTGTATATCATGTGCTTATTTCAATTATTGTGTGTGTAATTATGAAATTTTGTTATTGAATATCTATTATTGATATATATGAATTATTGTTGTTGTATGCTATTATTATTTTTCTTAACTCTGTTCATATGCATAACATATCAGTAAAATTAATTGGTATCATAATTCAGAATTGGGATGTGGCATTGCCCAACTTGGGGCTGGGGATGTTACAGGAAAGGTCAATGTACACGATGTTTGGAAACCTTGCTCAACCACTTCCAACTCCATATCTGGTATGATGTTGGTACAAATATTTTGGCCAACTTTGAACAAGTCAATGCTATGCACATTTACGATTATATTCAGGAATGGAGGATATGGAAGAGCTTGATTAAATCCACCGTTCCACCAGAATTTCTCTTAGAATGGTTGTTAAAGTCATTTCTTCCTTAACTTTCTAAGTATTTATCCACTTTAGGGGTGTTATCAGAAGAGCACACAATCTTCAGAGCATAACAATTGGAATTGATTTACTCTCAATCTGGAATTCTCTACGATATTATTCCTAACACACTTCGGTCAACCCTCAACTTAGTAAAACCGAAGTCAAGACCACAAGTCTATGGAATTGTTGGTTCCTCTCAAAGAAAATCTGCAGATATGGTCTCCAACTAGATGAAACCGTTGTTAATTCAACAAACTACAATTGGTTCAGCCTCTGGCTTGACCATCCCCATAACCGAGTCCTTGGATGTACATATTGTGAAATCAAAGACTCAAAAGGGTTCTTAGTGACCCCGAGAGAAAAAGAAAAGAAAAGGAAAGAAGGGTAATGGGGGAAATTGTCAGTGTTTCATGGAAACTTTCACAAAAGATCTAGCTAAAGCATACACAAGCAAATCTTATCAAGAAAAGGAAGAGAGATACACAATGAAGAAAGAGAATCAATGCATATTATAATCTAATCAATGAGTGAATGATATTCACTCATATAGGAAATGACATCCTATAGTTAGGAATGCATGCATAATAGTGATGGTCTAAGATTAGAAAGTCTAAAATAGAACTAGTAAGTTAACTCCTATTGAACTAGTGTTACTCCCACTGAATTAGTGTGCCATAAATAGAAATTTCTCCAACACCACCCTGAACATCACTATGGAGTAAAAAATGAGTCCTGGCTACTAGGCCATATTAGGTACTCATGTACAATGCAACTAATGAGCACTGAATAAAAGTGAGGAAAGAGGGAAAACCACATGGGAACAAACCCCCCCCTCAAAAGATAATGTATCAAAATAAGAAAATGGTAGAGATGTTAGGAAACCATGTTCTTCACTACAAGATGATCCCACAAAGTCTGAAACTTATGCTCACTAAAAGTCTTCGTGAAGATGTAGAAATATTTATGGATCCGATGAAGTTCTTTGGCAACCTATCTAGCCTTGTACCTCTTGATCTTGTGGACCCATTTGCACCTGAAAATATTCCTTTCTGGTGGAAGTGGAACCAAATGAGAAGTCTAATTCTTTAGGAGTGAGTTATACTCCTTTTGCATGGCTGATTTCCATAATGGATTGCCCACAACCTTATTGTAGTTCTGCAGATCAATGGATTGAACCATATAGCAATGCATGGGCATCGAAGGTTTTGAATATGAAAGTACATGAAAATGATCCTCATGCTGAGATCGAGTCATCCTCAAATCCAATGGATTCCCTACAAAGTTTCTTGCTGCCTGAAGTGTGGTCTGTGCCTTCTTGGGCATCTGCTGAAACTTCGATGTTGGCTTCTTATCTGGCTGTACTACCTGCTTATTTCCATGTACAAAATCTGAGTGTATGGAATCATCTCTGATGTCTGAAACTGATGGAAGCATAAGAGTATATGCATGTTGCACTGGAGGTGCATGCAAAGTACTCTCCTTGTGTGTAAGTAGAATAGAGGAGTCATTGTCAAAAAAATTAGTGAATTTATACAACCTTGACTTGTGATCCACCTCACCAATTTCAATGATGGAATTGTCATACATGTTAATTACTGAAACTGAATCTGATGTAAATTCAATCTTTTTACCTTTTTGTGTGATCTAATAAAATGAGAGAATATTCATAGAAAGCTTTGGAACATGTAGAATATTCTCAAAACTGCCATTGTGGAGTTCCACTCTCCCTTCTCCTGCTACTGTTACTGGAGTATCATCCTCCATGAGAATAAGGGGTCTTGAGCATGGCTTCAAAGAAGAGAAAACTTTCTCTTTCGCTGCCATAAGATGGGATGCGCCAAAATATATAATCCATGAATCAGATGAGGAATTAATTACAACCAGAGCATGATGATTACCTTTCTTAGGAGCATGATATTCTTCCTTCTGCTTCTTGACTCCCTATGGAATGAAGTTTCCAAGGTTGTTCTACTGAAGTGTTTGTTCCATAAGATCGATTTGTTTCTTCATGCATGTGGATTCTTCATGATTCGGTTTATTGCAGTAAGTGCAATGCTTTCCCTTCTTCTTCTTGGAATATGAAGAGTCTTTGGAACCTGAAGAATCATTAAAGGGTTTGGAATATCCCTCCTTCCTGTTCTATTTGGATGACCCTTTTCCATCATGCATGGTGAGTGCATGTTCTTTGGGATCTTTAATGAGGCCCATCTGTATGAATTTTGTATGCTCTTGTGTAAGAGACTCAATGAATTGAGCCAACATAGACATTTTCCAATTTGTTTGAAAAAAACATCTGTCAGAATGGAAATTTGAGACATATGCAATTCATTCTGGTCCTAGCTTGGCAAAGATTGTTAGAATAAGTTGTTTCTCTTGTGTAGACTTGTCAATACCACATTCACCCAAGCTCAAAATCAAAGATTTAAATTTAGTAAATAAATCCTGTATATTATCAAATTTTTTAGGGTCTAAGTTATTCAACTCTACCTCAAGCATATGACCTCGCATCTCATCCTGCTTTCCAAAGAGTCCTTCCAGGGTGGTCCAGATCTCGTTTGGAGTCTTAAGAAGTAGATTAACTTAAGAAGTAGTCATGTGGCCATATCCTTACGGTTCACCCATCTCATCTTCTCAATCGCTGATGTAGGTTCTGTTTCTGTTGCCATCGTCAAATTATATAGTCCTTTCCTTCTGAGTTGGAATTCTTCCTTGGGATTCCAATCAAAATAATTGTATGGTGTGAGGATTACCACCAAGTTTTACTGTATAATAGTTTTCCTATCCATCTCTCCCACTGTTTCTAAAAATCCCTAAAAATTTTCTCTTAATCTCCAAGTGAAAAATTAAGAAATCACGAGAGAAAGCGCACTTTAAGTGAAAATTTGTATCAGTTTTAGGAGATGATATTCCGACTTACTTTTTGAGAAAACAGTGAGGAATTTCGCCAAACGATTGAAATCCTAGTTGCATAATGGGTCGATTTACGTCTCACATGAGCCGTTTCCTCAAAAACTTAATATTTTGGGATAAATCACTGTAGAAAGGTACAACCACATATTCATATCAGTTTCAGGAGACTATCTTCTGGCTAACTTTCTGAGCAAACGATGAGGAATCTCGCCAAACGGTTGAAAACCCACTTGTAAAATGGGTTGAGTCGTTTCCTCGAAAACTTAATATTTTGGGAGAAATCAATGTAGAAATGTACGACCATGAATTAGTATCAGTTTCAGGAGGCTATCTTCCGGCTTACTTTCTAAGCAGACAGTGAGGAATCTCGCCAAACGGTTGAAAACCCACTTGTATAATGGGTCGATTTACTTCCCATGAGAGTTGTTTCCTCAAAACGTTAATATTTTTGGAGAAATAACCACTGAAATGTACAAACACAGATTTAGCTCACCAAAACTCTGATTTTCCTTATTCTTTGGCTTGTCTGGCTTGCTCCAAGCAAGATATCTCTGATACCATGTCAGTGCTTCATGGAAACCTGCACAAGAGATATAGCTAAAGCATACACAAACAAAACTTATCAAGAAAAGGAAGAGAGATACACAATGAAGAATGATAATCAATGCATATTATGATCTAATCAATGAGTGAGTGATCTTCACTCATATAGGCAATGACATCCTATAATTAGAAATGCATGCATAATAATGATGGTATAAGATTAGAATGTCTAAAATAGAACTAGTCAATTAACTCCTACTGAACCACTGAACTAGTGTGCCGAAAATAGAAATTTATCCAACAGAAATGACAAAAATTCTAGCAAGAATGTTGAGGGGGCAAAGGGTGAAAAGAGAAAAGTGAAGTTCCCATGCAAGCTATGTCGGGATTATCACCTTACTCATCGATTCCCCAAGATGGAAGAGGCCCAATGCTTGATAAATTTGCAAAAACAACAAAAATCTGCTATATTTCAAAATCCATTTCTGCAAGGACAAAACATGCAGGCTGACTCTTCTACTTCCAATCTGAAAGGGGGCACTTTTGGTGCACCTTTTCTAGATGGATATTTTGTTCCTTAACATGGTTAATTATTTGAATTTAAAGAAAGAGGAGGTATATTTTTTGACCAGGTCTTGCGATTATAGTAATCTAGAGTCAACAATGAAAGGAAAAGAGACTTTTGATCCTCAGGGACCTCTTCATTAAGAGAAACCTGTGAAAGAAATGATGATGCACATACCAAAAGGTGTGTACAAAAAAGCATTACAAAACCCTAATGCCATAGATGCACCAAACTACTCTATTTTTGAGTATTTAGCTGAAATGCCATGTGTGATGTCTTCTCTTAAGGTGCTTAAGAGTTCCCCCATGCAACACACTGCATTGTTATCCACTATTGGAGCGACAAATTCTTCCAGCCTACTCACTATGAAGTTTTATGATGCTAATGTGTGGCCTCATCTTCCTTATCATGTATCCTTTCAGATTGATGTCATTTACATAAAACACATCATCAGGAGGATCGTTGTTGATGAGGAAACTTCTATGTGCGTCATGTCTTTGTGCTGCTAGAAAGATATTGGCTCTCCAGAACTCACACCTTCTCTAACTTTGTTGACCGCATTTACTCCGCACAAGATTATTTTCTCTTTTCCAATCTAGTTAGGAGGCAAGTCCATTTCCGTAGAAGTAGAAGAAGTCGACGCACTGTGTTTGCACTCTTTTCGTCGATGTGTGAGAAAAAAGTGAGTGCTTACATGCCTAGTTGGGCTCTGCTAGTCATGACAGCTGTGATGTAAAAGGTTAGAAAGAAAACAACTAAACTATTAACAAGAATTAAACAAAAACTAA
>ML803960.1:176834-190973 GCA_009831015.1 Picea engelmannii | reverse complement strand
ATAGCTTCTTCTTGAAACGTGGAGGTCAAAGTAAGTTTCCTCCAAAGGGATTCCGAAAACACCCCACCCTTTTCTTGACGAAACTATCCACTCCCATTTTTAAATCAACGAGGTTGGTTTGCACCCCCAACCTCCCAAAACAATTACATCTAAATTTTTTCTAAAAAATCACTAAGTTTTCCTCCATAGGAGGTGCCAAAAGAAATTTTTTAGTCTAGGTAGGATTTCGGGGATAGGCATCCAAATAGCTCCCCGTTATCTGGTTCTCACATTGTCAAAACCATAGAAGTTGTCAAATAGGGAACTGAAAATCCTCCAAGTCAAGTGTTCCAATACCATAAGACAGGGAGATACCCGTGAAGGGTTGAAGGCCGAGGTCCGGTTGTTCTGTGCATCCCCCCTTGAGGCACCCACCTCTTGGATGGGATCCAACCCATGATCCATTTATTAGGTTGAAAATCTAAATGCCGCACTTTGACCGAGGTACCTAGTGACCAACTTTAGGACATCTACCCAGGTGGCAATTGTGGGCTGCAATTGCACCTTGATTGGATTTTGTGTGGCTATTGGGNGGATATGCCCCCTTTACCCCTCATTATAACCAATTATTTCATCCTTCACTAGTTTCTCTTCCAGTGACTTCAGACCCAACTGTTGAGTACTATTGGAAGGTCTAGTGCTATTTGAGAGGAAGGACGTTACGTCTTCTAGGACGCGAGCATTTGCTTTCTTTTGATTCCCCATGCGGACAAAACCCACTTACCCACATATATGCTTCTTTTTCAAAACATTTTATGTATGATGCACATCTGATTATAGTTTGATTTGGATATATATATTGTGTAAACATTCAACGCAAAGACTCTTGTTCTATATTACTCTCACCACTCTTTGCACACATTCACACAGCTAGTCTAACATCATAGGGAAACCACAGAACCCCCGTCGTTCATGACACTTGTTAAACCTCCCTCCTATATTAGGAGGAGTATCTAGTTTTGCCCACTCATCGACACCTCATTCACACACTCCTGTGAGTGCTACTGTTTTAGGATCAACTCTGCTTGGTTCTACATTACTTGGGTCCACTTCCCAAGGTCATCCGTTCACTCGCTCTCCTTTACACGGAAGTGGGGGACCCACTTCCTCTCAAGGAGGAAGAACCAACCCACCTAGCCCCCCTCAAGGGTCAGTTTCACAACACACCATGGCTAGAGCTAATCCTGCCCCCCCACTGCAGATGCCATATTTGGCCTCTCTCAACATACCGGATCTCAGCAAACTCACCAATGATCCTATATTGCATGATCCCACATGGCCTGCAATGCCCACCAAACTACCTTCGGACATACCAAAGTTCGAAGGAAAGGAAGGTGATGACCCTGCCAACCATGTCATGAATTTTCACATATGGTGCTCCTCCAATAGCATTATGGATGATTCCATCAGACTACGATTATTTCAATGCACACTCACTGGCCCATCGGCCAAATGGTATGTAGAAGAAAAATCAGGGTCCCACGCAACTTTTGAGTCATTAGCCAAAGCATTCTTGACCTTCTTCCAATTACCCATCCGCCATGATAATGGTCTAGAACTACTTTCTAATTTCAAACAAACCTCAGCCACACATATCGCTGACCACATTCATGAGTGGCGTAGGCGACGTAGTTTGTGAAAAGAAGAAACCACCAAGCAACAATGTCTTGACTGGTTTCTTAGATCACTTGTCTCTCTCCTCGGTAAGGATGTAGCTTCCACCTTCCCTCAATCTGAAGAGGAATCCATCAGTAAGGCCCAACAGTATGACCTCATCTATGCACAGTCATGACACTTATACACTGTACTTTCTGATCTTCCCAAACTTGTGCCATTTGGCCAAGACAAACCTGGGATGTCTCACTTAGCAGATGGACTGATTGGTACCACCACTCACCATCGTCCACAACCCCAACCAACACCGATGTATGGACCACCTTAATACCCACAGGCATACGGGGGCACTTCTTATTACCCCCCACCCCCTTATCAACAACCATACCCTGTTGCTATCCCTCCACCCATCAAAGGACCACCGCCGCCACCCCCTGTTAGGACCACACAATGTACTTTTTTGCCCATACTTTTTGCCATTATTATACCCTTGATCACCTATATTTAGACTTTGACTATCACTTCATCTGATCATTCCGAGGTATACAACGTCCCTTCTCATTACTATATGCTTAATCTGTTTTGCATAATATTTTACATCACTTTTGTACTTAACCATTGATTAGACTGCAGACTAGCATTCAAAGCCTGTTGCTGAAACACAGTCCAGGACACAGATGATGAAACACGGAGTCGTTACACAGTCTGAAGTCCCTGCTACTGAAACACAGTTTAGGTCATAGATGCTGAAACATGGAGCTAGTACACAGACCGAAGCCCCCGTTGCTGAAACACAGTCTGAGGTCCCTGTTGCTGAAACACAGTCTGAGACCCCTGGTGCTGCAACACAGAACTGTCATACAGTCCGGAGTCGCAGAGGCTGAGACACAGAGTTGCTACAAATATTAGAGCTGCAGATGCTGAAACACAGAGGAGACCACCAGAACCAACGATGCTGAAACACAAGACGTTACAGTTAGCGGTCAAAGACGACACATTCAAGAGCGCAATTCACGTGGCTGAAACAGCCTGTGAATTGTGATGCTGAAACATCATCAACAACGATGAGAAGAAGCTGTTACACCAGCCGTAACAACAATACCTCGTTTAGCTCCTGTATTAGCATTCGGTTGCGTGAGAATAGGACATCCTATACTAATTTAGAAAGAAGATCCGATTTAGGATAGGATTCAGATATGCATTGTAACAATTGTATCGAAGGGATTTCCTCTTTAAATCAGAGGAATTCACCATTCGAGGGGGGAAGTTTTGATGTATTGAAGCAACTCCAGAGAAGCGGGACATATTCTATTCTTTCAAATTGTAATGTGATATTTCGACAGATGAATATAAGACTGCTTTGAGTATCCTTCTCTAGCCTCTCCTCCAGGGGAATCTTGTGAGAAGGGAGGGCCCACCTTCATCACAAGATTCACCCATTAGTTAGAAGTGTGTTAGTATAATTTCTGTTCATGCTTTGTTTAACTGTCGTTTGCTGAAACACTGTTTTAATGAATTCTGCTTTGCTGAAACACTATTGACTCTGTCTTAGTTTATTGAATGGAATTTGTAATTCTTTTTATCAGCAATCTTGTGTGATGATTTTATGAGGCTAGCAGAGATTTGGTTAAAGGTTCATGCTCAGACAGAAAGAAATCGGAACATCATACCCTCTGTAGAATTCATTTACTGCTGCAAGTGTGCTAGCCAGAATTTCGGTTAAAAGGTTCCTGCTCAGACAGGAAGGAATCCAATCACCTTGTCTTCTATAGATTTCATTTACCTCTGCAAGAGTGCTAGCCAGAGATTTGGTTAAAGTGTTCCTGCTCAGACAGGAAGGAATCACAACACCTTGTCTTCTGTAGATTTCATTTACCTCTGCACGTGTGCTAGCCAGAGATTTGGTTAAAGTGTTCCTGCTCAGACAGGAAGGAACTACAACACCTTGTCTTCTGTAGATTTCATTTACCTTTGCAAGTGTGTTAGCCAGGGATTGGGTTAAGGGTTCCTACTCAGAAAGGAAAGAACCAAAACACCCTGTTCTCTGTAGACTTTCATTGGTGTTAGTCAAAAACTGGGTTAGGGATCCCTGCTCAGAAAGGAAGGAATAAAACTACCCTGTTCTCTGTAGACATCAACCTCACAAGTGTGCTGAAACAGAGATAAGGCTCAAGGCTCCTGCTTAGAAAGAAAGGAACTAGGTGGATTTGTTTTCTGTTAGATAGAGTTAATTGTTTTTTGCATTATTCTTTTCATGAAAAGAGTGTTAATGCTGAAGTCTCTGTTTGAGAGTAAGGGTCCTGTTCTCTGATTACAGAATAGTCGTTCTTTCCCATTGCAAGTGTTATTTTAATGTAATCCAGGATTCTTAGATTGATTTTTAAGGAATTGCAATAGGGAGATTACTTTCCTGTGATTTAATTCAGAGCTTCAGTTCATTCAAGCAAGTATAATTATTTTAAGTTTCTTTACTACAACACTAAGTTGCTTATGGAATTGAGCATATATAGTGCGTGGCTATCTTTGAAATAAAAGAATTCCCTGGGTTGATAATTTATGTTTCACTTGGTTGTTTAAAATCAATTAAGCAATTATAGTGACCAACACCCCCCATACACCCACCTATTCAAACAAACTCTGGTACTCCCTCTACCTCAACTTATAGTACTAGCAAAAGCACTACGCCTTCCTATGTACCTTATGGATCGTTACCACCACAAAATCCATACTTCCCATTTCCTGGTCCCCCACAACCCATATCTCCCCCACATCCTCATGCGGGGGTGAATTTTGTTCAACCCTCTACCGTTCAACAATACCAAAATTTTGAAAAGCTGAATATGGCCAATCCAATCCATCTGTCGAAAAATGCCAAGAAGAAGGGATGGAACAGAAATAACAACAACCCAGGTCAAGGCGGGAATCAACCCCCACAACACCAATCCACTGGGGGCAACCAGAACCAAGGGAACCAAAACCCCCAAGGGGGAAATAATAATAAACACCAAGGGCGAAATAAAAATAATGTTAAAACCATCTTCCCTTGTTCCCTTTGTGGTGAGTTCGACCATTACACTCATCATTTCCCCCAGATCGCTAATTTCAAATGGTTGAAAGACTCTAGTAGTCTTCCCCCTTCTCCAGCACCGCCTGCCCCTCAGCAGGCACCACAACAATACGTGCAACAACCCCCTCCTTCCATGCTGCAAAATCATATTCCACATCAAGGTGTGATAAACACCCAACATGACACACAACATCCCCCACCTCAGGTAGGACAATACCTCAACCCCAACAATCCAGTATATCGCACAATTCTCCTCACTAGTGAGGAATAAATCCTTCTACAAACACGTAATTGTCAGTATCATGCACCCGTTGAGTCTCCTCCCATCCCCCCAAAGACAAACCCTACACCGACGAGAACCCCACTGGTGATTCCTCGCCCTTCCACTGAACCACCGCTTCGCATCCCTCACATCCCATTACGCAAAAATGTCCACAACCCACAAGCTAGGGAAGCTCATAACTATAGTTTGGTCGACGACTTAGCACAATCCCCGGCTGCCATGTTAGTATTGGAGGTCCTCCAAACTTTCCCTACTCAGCGGAAATCATTACTTTCCACCTTGGGGGCAGTACCCCGCAGATACCCGACTCATTACCTTTGATCTTGACAGCAGAGAACCTCGTCTTCTCGCCTTGATCGCTTTTCAAATACCAATAAAAATTTGGAACATCACAGTTCATCGGTGTATCATCGATGAAGGTGCATCTACATGCATTATGTCCAAAACGGTATGGAAGAAACTTGGTTCCACGGAACTCATACCCTCTTCCATCACATTACGTACTTATGACGAGCAACCATCATCTCCTGAAGGGATCTTCCAAAATGTCCCTGTCGAACTTGGGGGAAAGACTATTCTCATTGATATCAAAGTTATCGACACCCCTCTCGATTATAATATCCTGTTCGGTCATAGCTACATGTACGCTATGAAGGTAGTGTCATCTTCTGTCTTTCAGACAATGATGTTCCCTCACAATGGGAAGATCGTTACCATTGACCAAGTCTCACATTAGGAGCCTAACCCATCTGCCAACATCGATAACATTCTTCCTCTCATCCACACAAGCCATGATACATATCCACTCGTCGAGATGGGTCCTAGGATTTTTAAATATCCATCCTTGTTAGGAACATACCATGGAGCACCACCACTCCTTCATCCTTCCAATCAAGTATGCATCATATCATCTAATGGAACTCACACAGAGGATACCCTTCCTCCTACAGAGGCTGCTATCATATATGATGTCCCACTCGTCGCAGAAACCCCCCCTCCAGAACCTCCTGGAAAATTTTCGACCCCACTAGTCCACGATTCCACATCTCCCCAAGGACATATTCCAGTTTGGGAGACAGTTCCCCAAGCCATCACTCAAATTCCCTTCTTTTACCCTCCACCAGGTATCAAATATTTTCAGGTAGCCACAATGCTCACACTACCTAATATGGTGTTAGCAATCCTAGTTTGGTATTTACACCCACCAGAGATGGTCCCTCGACCATCCCTTCCACCCCAAAAAGAAGGAATCCCCATGACGATTCCCATTCTTACTCCAACCACACCCCCCATCACTAACCCCCCTGCCACAACTGGGGGCAGGAGAAAGAAGAAGGAGCCCACAACTCCATTTCCTCCACACATCCCACCACCTTACGCACTATGTGAGAAAGAGGGACACCAAACCAACAACTGCCCGTCTCTACCAGAGTTACGAAATTTGATCCCACTCAATCAAACTCCCCCAACACTCGCCACTACATATATTCCCACCACTACCACCCCCCCTTCCAGTAGTAAAGGGTTGAGGAACAAATACACTTGTGCTATATGTTCAGAATATGGCCACTATACCCACCATTTCCCGACCCTGCCACGCTTTTGGCAGACATTAGCCGCAGTACGCCAAAACTTCCAGAGCAAACCCAGTCCTACTATGTCCTCCTCAACAAATATCACAGAAATCCATTATTTCACCACTTCAGTCAATGAACGTATGAGACGCCCTTGATCTCTCTGCGATTCATTACCTCATTTTACATACCAATGTCCTATGATCCTTGAATACAAGAAATGCCAATTGACCCTGCTTCAACGACCCGTAGAGATGATAAGTGACATTACCTCATCACTAGAGGATCTTCATGTCATTTCTCCTGAACCCAAGCCCCTCCCAACACCTCCATGGTTCTTAGATGACTTATCTAAAGATTCACCCCTCAACCCCCCCAACTCTCCTTCTCATTCCCCTACGGACATTCTACACCCAACCACCATGGGTACCCCTCAGTACTTCAATATATGGTTTATGTCGAGTGAACCCTCACCATCTCCTAACATTGTTCCCCTTGCTTCTTCACCAGGGGGAAACCACATAGAAACCATCACCAATATCACTCCTCATGACCCCTTGTATTCCCTACACTTCTAATGCGATGAGGAAATACTCGAAGAGTTAAACCACCCAGACCTCCCCTAGGATGCGCTACACCATCGCACACTCTTCTCTCCATAGGAGGTCTCCATGCCTCCTAACCAACACCCCGTTTACGCGGTCAAAACCAAGGATTTTATCCAATTAGGGCCTATCGACTGGTTCAAAAACCCCATTCCTACCCTTGATGCTTTTGAAGAAGGCAACATGGCCAAAATTTCCCCAACCATCAAAATCAACATTTCCATTAAAAATGGCATCGTCGAAGAAATCACCATTGGAGCTGCTTGCACTCCTTAGGAAATCACCGCATATAAAGCCCTCTTCCAGGAATATAGGGATATTTTTTCCTGGTCATACACGGAAATGCCTGGCCTCAATCCCTCTATTGTCGAACATCGCATCGACAACTGGCCCGACATTACACCAGTTCGTCAAAAACAACAACCGCTACACCCATCCAAATATGAGGCCATCAAAGCCGAAATTGAAAAATTACGCGCTGTCGGTTTCATTTACCCCATCGCCTATACCTCATGGGTTTCCAACCCTGTACCCATTAACAAAAAACAGGGCACTATCTTCGTTTGCATGGAATTTCGCGATCTCAATCATGCGTGTCCCAAAGACAACTTTCCAACGCCTTTCATCGATCAAATTATCGACGACTGCGCAAGCCATGAGGCTCTATCCTTTATGGATGGATTCTCTGGTTATAATCAAATTCAAATTCACCCCGTCGATCAGTATAAAACCGCATTCACTACCCCATGGGGTACTTTTGCATATCGTGTCATTCCTTTCGGCTTAAAGAATGCCGACGCAACTTTCCAGTGGGCCATGACATACATATTTCATGATCTGGCACATATCATTCTCGCCTACTTGGACGACCTCACAGCTCGATCCAAGAAACACACCCAACATCTTGATGATTTATGAATCATCTTTCAACGATTTCGTCAGTACAACATCTGCTTGAATCCTCTCAAGTGCGTGTTCTGTGTCACCATAGGGCGCCTCCTCGGATTTATCGTTTCTCAAAGTGGTATTACCGTCGACCCCCTCAAAGTCCAAGCAATCACCGAAATTCCACCTCTCTAGAATTTACGTCAACTTCAGAGCCTATAGGGAAAAGATAACTTTCTTAGACTCTTTGTCCCAGACTACACCATACGCGCACACGGTTTCCTTCACTTACTATGTCATGACATCCCATTTCACTGGGATGACCATGCCCAACAGTCATTTGATGATCTTAAAACAACACTTTCAAATGCACCTTTAATTAGCGCACCTGACTACAATCGTGACTATATCCTCTACGTATCAGCATCAACTATATCAGTAGCCGGTGTTCTCGTCCATCTCGGTGATGACAATCGTGAACATGTCATTTATTACGTTAGTAAAAACCTCTCAGGGCCACCCTTGAAGTATAAACACGAAGAGAAACTTTCTCTAGCAGTCGTCCTCGCAGTCCAGAAACTGTGCCACTACATTCTGCTTTGAACAACAAAGGTCGTCACAGATTCCAACCCTATGCAGTACTTGCTCAGCCGTCAGCAAGTTAACAGAAAATTTTCTCAATGGATCATTATCCTTCAGGAGTACGACCTCGAGTTCTCAACCCCTAAGAGTAAGAAGGCCCTCGTTCTCGCCAAACTTGTCACAACCCTCCTCTTTGACACCACTAGTGCCCCCGTCAACACCGACTTTCCCAATGAACATCTCTTTTACATCACTTGGGATGGTCCTTGGTACGACGACCTCCTCATCTACCTCCGAACGCAAAATTTCGGTAACCACCTTTCACGTGATGATCATCATCATATTCGACATCAGGCCCCCCGCTACCTCCTCATCGGAGACATCCTATACCGGCGGGGAGTCGACACCATTCTTCGTCGATGCCTGACTATTGACGAGGCCGATAGAGTCTTAAATGACTGCCACAACGACGGATGTGGGGGCCATCTTTTGGGCATATCCACTGCTCAAAATATTATCCGAGCCGGTTACTTTTGGCCTACCTTATTTCACAATTTCATTCATGCCGTGAAACGATGTGAGCAATGTCAGCTTTACGCCAATAAAGCCCGAGCTCCCCCCGCTCTCCTCCACCCTGTCATTACTACCGACCCTTTTTGTAAATGGGGCATCAACTTCATGACTTGTAATCCCCCCTCCAACAATGGTCACAAATACATCATTTTCGCCATTGATTACTTCACCAAATGGGCATAAGCTATGCCCACTTTCAACAACAACGCTGACACTGCAACACGTTTTTTCTTTAACCACGTCGTATCCCTCTTTGGAGTACCCCTCCAACTCATTTCCGATCATGGAAAACACTTCGAGAATGAGATATTCGTCGAACTCTCATCTCGATTAGGATTCTCTCACGAGTTTGCCTCACGATATTACCCCCAGTCTAATGGACAGGTCAAAGCAGTTAACAAAGTCCTCAAGACCATGTTACAATGCACAGTTAATAAACATAAAACCAATTGGCATCATATGTTATTTTCTGCACTATGGGCTTACTAAACGGCTATGAAAATAGCTACTGGTTTCACACCATTTCATTTAGTCCATGGGGTTGAGGCCACTTTTCCCATCGAGTGCGAAATTCCCACCTTACGCACCGCAATTGAGCTATTACCCGACACTGCTCCAATGGAGCAGCACTTGCTGAACTTGGAGTCTTTAGATGAATATCATCGATCTTCCTTACAGAACAATGAGGCAACTAAAAAATGATCCAAGGCTACCTTTGATCACCATGTCAACCTTCACTCATTTTGCGAAGGCGACCTCGTCCTGGCTTACGATATCGCTCATGATACCTTTGGCCATGGAAAATTCGAGTCACTCTAGCATGGCCCATACATTATCCAACATTGCCTCCCCAAAGGCGCATACATCTTCTCCTCCCCTGAAGGTCTCTCTCTCAAAGAACCCGTCAACGGGTTGTATCTCAAGAAATTTTACACTTAAACATAGTCATTCTACTTTAGGTTATTTCTTTTATAGTGTTTTTAATATTTTTTCCTCCCTCACATCTAAACTATCCTTTGTGCTATTGACAAATGCTTCCTCCACTAGCCTACCACATTGGTTACACCAATGGCGCCAACCATTGGACACAAAATCTCGCTTCGGCTGCTTGGGCTCTCTACACCCCCTCACATGAAATGCTCCATTCGAGCGGCATCTGTTTGGGTTTAGCAACCAACAACCAAGATGAATACACCGCCGTCATTGGCCTCCTGGTCGATTCCCAACATCATCGTATTCGTCACCTTAGCGTCTTCCTCGACTCTCAACTAGTCATACTCCAGCTCAACAATGTGTACCGCGCCCGTGATCCTTGCCTCTTTCACAAATACCTATAGGTTAGACTTTTATATCGACATTTTGATTCCATTACATTTACACATATTCCAAGACAATTGAATCAAATTATGGATAACCTAGCTAATATTGTGTTAGACTGGCATATATCACATCAAGCTACCTCTACACATACATAAACATATAACACAAACAGTCATCACACATATAGGTTAGACATCATCAATACATCAAAACACATGTAAACACCACGTATATCTCAAAAATGTATACTCATGTATATATCAAAAGGTCCACAGTGCCATCCAACTATTTACATACAAAAATACAACTATCCGCAGGCCAATGAAGCACCTCCGTACAAAATGGGCTCACTAGCCTATATACAAAAAATATATATACATTAAATGCATCAGAGCACCACTCACGGTGCCTCTAGAGAACCACCACCTGCTCCTCCCTCAGGTAGTGGTGGCCCACCACCACCTTCCCCAGGAGGTGGTGGTCCCCCCCCCCTATCGGCCCCTCCTGCCTCAACGACAGTCGTCCGATCGTCAGTGCAACAACCACTGATGCCCGTCGTACTATGGCCCACCATGGTAGTGGCACCCCCACACACTGCTCCAGGAAAGACTCATCCTGGATGAGAGACCATATTCCCTCAGGAACATCCTGTAACACCGCCTCCAGACGATGACGTATGTCCTCAAAATCCACTTCGGCAGCCGCCGGAGGAGTGTGTGATGGACCAACACCAGGGTCATCAAACCAGCGTCTCCTCACTGCCCTCTCCGACTTAGCAGGTCACACCGTGACGTCTTCACATCGACGTCTCTCTCCCCGTGGAAGTCTCTCCGACTCCTGATGAGTCAGATCTCTCTACAACTCCACCTCATGCCCACGAGGTGCCACAGATACATGAAAACACACAACAAATAGTATCAACATCTATATCATATACATAAGGCATGCTATATCAAAAAACACAAAAACATACATATCAACATCATCAATCAACATACCTCGGTGGTCAAACACCTCCCCTAGAGGTAGCACCATGTCCAGATCATCCCGGAAGTCAACCCCGACATAGGGGTACCGTAGTATCACCTATGACATATGCCGCCATACCTGTGCCACCTCTGTAGTGAAGAAGTGGCCACCCTCGCCACCACCATGGTGAAGAAACACCGTCGACCATCGCCGCAGTCGCGACTCTCATACCCCAGGCACACCCAATAAAATCCTAGGGCACAACATTGACACCCTCTCTAGAAACCAAGCCACCAGGACCCGAAGGCAAAATCCCCCGTATCCATGGACCGACAGTGGTCCATCTGCCCTACCATCCTAGCATGTAGTGTCAAACCCCAGGAGAAATGCTCACCAGCCAGTACTCTCTCCATCACCCTCAGCTGGCCCCCACTGATCCACTGGGTCGCCAATGACCTATATACTCTCACAATCATCGCTGCTATACAACGATGTGCCAGGGCATCTATTGACCCAATGCTCACAACCGTCGCGGACATAAAGTTCTGACCTGAATAGTATCTTCGACCAACGGTCGCTAGGGCCAGATCCCTCAGTAGCATCGGCTCTGCTGGTAGAGGAACACCCTGAAACGGGAGCCCAGTCAATAAGTACATGTCCTCCACCGCAGTGAAGGGGATCTGCTCTCCCCGCACAAAGAAGCAATGCATCTCCAGACTCCACATTTGGATCAGGAACTGCAGGAGATACTCCTGTGCCCATATCAACTGGTAGTCAAAGAACTTTAGCAATCCATAGGCTGCCAAAGTCACACGCACACCTGGCTCCTCAATAGCCACGATGTCTTGAAGCTGAGACCAATCTCGCTCTCGCCAACCCACTGGCATCGTGCAAACTGTCCACCTGCAACCACAACAAAGAGTCTTATATCAACCCACGATACCATAAACAACATCACAAAGATCAATTTTACACCCGTCAACCTTGCCTCTAAGGCGCGACTGTTTCAACCCACAGGCGCGCACACATGCGTGCCTGTTCACTACACAAGCACGCACGTATGCACACCTGTTAGCTTCACAGGTGTGCTCTCAGGCACACCTGTTACCTACATAGGTGTGCACTGGTGCGCGCCTGTCCATGCCACAGCCACGCACAGATGCGCAGCTGTACAGCCGACAGGCATGCACATAGTGCATGCCTTTTAGCCCCTCACCATCACCCCCATGCGCGTCTATCCGGTGGGCAGGCACGCACGTGTGCATGCCTACTTCTGGATCGCTCATGCACATGGGGTCCACATCCACAAAATCCCTCTGTACGGCCCTCCGTACAGCCCCTACCCAAAAAATGAAATTCTATTTCTATGCAGGATGATCAGACCACTAACCTGAAGCTCACTAATCGCCAATCAAATGCCTCGTCCTCCCCGAATCTCCAAATATCCTCTGAAAACTTCTCGTCCAGTCCCTATCGTAGCAGGTACAAATGAGGTGGCAATGTGGGCCCTACAGCTATATATAGGCCTTTTTTCCAAACTTCCACGCACCATTCCAGGAGCCCATGGTGTCCATTTCTCGATCCGTCTTCAGCCACGGGATCAACATCCCGTCATCTACATCACAACAGTCCCTGGACCTCTTTTCATCCTGAGCCCCCGGGGTGCCATTTTTCATACCCTGGTCAGGTACGCATGCGCATATTCACGCTTATCAAATACATGCTCATATCTTCGATTCTCTTCATATATTGTTCACGTTGGGTATTTGGTTTTCATGTGTGTAGGTACTTGATCAACATACATCAACACATTCCCTTCAGGTATATACTCAACATTGGCATGTAGTCTTTCCCACTGTATTGCACTTACATTTCCAGTCACACCCTCTGACATTTGCCTCTAGGATCCCCATTCCCGGCTTTGTAGTACCCACACCTCCATTTTCATTTTCGGTACTGTTACCCGGTAGCATTCTTACCCACATGAGCTGTCCCATTCATAGCACCTTTTGACACTTATGACACTCATGCTGTTTTTAAAAACCCTTTAGGGATGGGAGTCATGATAGTCTTTCATCATGTCATGAATCAACCACATACTCCTTCTCCTCATTTTGCTAGCTTTCCCACATAGACTCCCAGATTATCTCTTCACAGTTCTATTTTTTGACTACACCTCCGTAGTATCATGAACCCTATGTTTCATCCACAATCAGTTTTCCCATCTGCAAATCTACCTTCATTTCACCTACCTCATACAAAAGCTCACCACTGGGGCCCCCACCCTTCATCAATTCTCCAAGCAAATTATGCCCTATACGGTCCACCCATATCACACTGGGGCACCCGTTTCTATATTTGTACACTTCTCCCCAATTATTCATTATTTATTGTACAAACACCTTTTATTTCCAGTCGTTACATTACCTTTTTATCGTCACCTTTGGCGACCTTCTTCCCTCTTTTTGGTTGACCACAACCCATGTGTTAAGAACCAAACATCAATATAGCATAGAAAAACCTCAGGAGAAGTACTCAACGCCTTGAAAAAGAGATAATTTCAGATAATAAGCCTCTTCGAGGGGGCAACCTCCTTTTACCCCACTTAAATGTTCAAGTACAAGATGA
>ML803960.1:123299-164115 GCA_009831015.1 Picea engelmannii | reverse complement strand
TTTTGTAGTTCATTTATGTCCCTACGCATTTCTTCACCTTCATCAAGAGTCCAAGTAGGATTTTCTAGAGGCTTATTTGGTGTAGAAGTTCCCTTTTTGGGTGGTATGTTGGCCAAGTATCACTTTTGAACCTTGATTTTGAGATGGTTCTGCTAGACAATCTTTCTTCTATTGTATCTCCCAATTTTTGGCCCTTATGGGTATGAAACTTTCTCTTATGTATTTCTCTGATATTTCTTCTCTGCAATGCCATAGGTATGATCAAAATTGGATGTGCCAAGTGGAATTTACAGTAACTTCCCCAAAACTTGTCGATTTTTGTCCTTTCCAGGCGATCTCATTTGTATAGTGTGCCTCGCACAAAATAATTGATATAAAATTCTGAAACTTGCACCCAAAATACTACAGACTATCCACGATCCAATTCAACCAGTCCCACACAATTTGTGTACTCTAGGAAGAAGTTATGATTGTTTTACCTGGGACACCTTCTTGAGACTAGTCAAAAGGAATAGTCAGATACCCTATCTTACACAGGGTGTATTTACAAATTTAAGATGACGTATAAGGCCTCAAGACATGAATTTTGAACCCAATGTACCTTGATCTGTCTTCTAAATATTCTCCAAGCCGTTCCTTTTGAAACTTTGTAGAAAAAAAGTTATAGTGAAAATACCACGGTGTCTCAGATGTAGCAATGAAACCCCAAGGCCTTGAGCTCTAATACCATATGTTAAGAACCAAACATCAATATAGCATAGAAAAACCTCATGAGAAGTACTTAATTCCTTGAAAAAGAGATAATTTCATATAATAAGCCTCTTTGAGGGGGCAATATCCTTTTACCCCACTTAAATGTTCAAGTACAAGATGATTCAAAATGAAAATGTCTCCTTGGTATATATAAGAGACTAGGAGGTATAATTACAACTAATGGCCTAAAGCCGACATAAATAAAATAGCATTACTAATCTAATATGCCCCAATTAAGGGGTAATGAGCCAATATTAGGGCTTAACACCATGTCATCCTTGGTTGGAGCACTACTTATCATCTTCCCTTGTCGGCATCATCCATGTCCTCAGAGTACCCCACAGGCCACTTACCTCTGCCCTCTAAAGTTTTTCACCTTGTCCCACCTCTGGCACAACTTATCCCCGGTCTTGTCGTCCCCCTAACACTCGACCTTGTTGAACGGTTGCGGCCACTTTTTCTCTCACACATCCTCCAACCAAGGGCAGTCTCTAGTCTTCCTACATCTTGACTTCGTCCATGTACCTCCGCCACTTACTCACCTCACCTAGTAGATTTCACGAAGCCATTTTCTTCTGGGATTTGCGTCCCCCTTTTTGTTGACATCAACATAGTTTCCAGAAGGGCGACAATATCTTGATTCTCATTATCCACTCAATGAGAGATCTCAGACGACACAGGGTGAAACACCATTACTCCCTACTGTCGTTGACCCCCATAAAATTCTACGCCAACACTTTCTCATGTTACAGTGGGTCTTACTTTGCGACTATTGCAGTTAGTTGTTTCATTTTCCAAAGACCTCTGAACTTGGCGGGGCTATCAATGCCCACATAATCGCTGCTACTTATTACCATGATCACTGCCTACTATTCAGAGTATGCTCATTTGCAGAATTGTCTTCTGCCTTTATCATGACCACCCCTGAGGGCGCTGCATTTATCTACACCAACACTTCAGTCATATTTTTTCAGAGTTACATGACATGAGCATGGGGCATGCCTGCCTCGTTTGTACATAGTTTTCTATTTTACACACCTCATGGAAGATCGGGTCCTACCAGTTCCTTTTTCCCTCCAACGGATCACTCTGGATGATCCCACTATTTCTCTCTCTTACAACAACATTCTTAGTATAAGAAACATTGATGTATTTCGGCTATACGTATGCTCCTAACCTCATCCATCAGGAGGCATCTGTTATCACTAAAATTTCATCCGCACATGGTTACAAGAACTCAACATCGTCAAACAATGATGAAGTCATCCGTGGACCTGAATTAATACTAAAACATTCAAAAAAGGGTAAAAAACTATACAAAGTAGTGAAAAATTGAAGAGCGATATGTAGACATTGGGCGCACGTGCACATGTGTGAAACAAGAATGCCGAAATAGCACGCATGCGCACGATGCGCGAATGTTATCGCAAAAAGCCACGCACCTGCTAAACGACGCATTTATGAGAGTGGTCGGCCTCCCACTCACTTATGTTTCATCTACCAAGCCGATTTGAACCTCAAATCTGGACTGGATCTGACTGGTGGGCTGGTCAAAGATCTAGGAATGCCCTAATTGGCCTCTTTTCACACTACAAAGTAGTTAAACAATAACCCAAATGAATGCTATAAAAAGGCCATGGATGCACCTCATTTTTCAAGGAATTCAAAGTAATGTTATGCTACCTCTATTCTCTTGAGGACTCCATCCTTTTCAAGAGAATATTGCCACCATTGCATTGGACAATCCATCTCACCCATTGAGTGGATTTGTAAAGAGTTCTTTCAGCATTTTTCATTTTTTCTTTTGTTGTAAGAAGAGCTAGCTAGTGGGGGTCCAAGAGCCCTCCCTTGGAGGAAGAAGGGACTCATAGTCCCCTTTCTTCTTGGTTCTTTGTTTCACTAACAGATCAGCCTCAACATTGGTGACATGGGTCTTATGGTTCTTTTTGTTTCTATGTCCCTATGCTCATGAATTTAATTTTTATTACATCTCTTAGTTTAATTCTTAATTGTAGTTTTTATTTTCTTTCCCTAACTCTTTTCCATGCAGCTGTCCTGCTCAACAGACCCAACTGAGCTTTCAAGCACCTCTATTTTTCTCACTAAGGTGATGAAAGAGGCACAACAATATTGACGAGCAACATCGAGATGCAGATTTAGAAAATGTAGTGCATACAAAACAAGTCAAGTCATAGTATGACAAGTCTGTACACCCAAGGGTATTTTCCGATGGAGACCTTGTGTTAGTCTATGACCAAGACAAGGATACCCTAGGGGTAGGAAATGTTAACCCCATGTGGCACAGTCTATACATCGTGTGATGGGTGTTGGGAAACGGGTTTTATGAGTTAACATATTGTGAGAGAAACATGATATCGTAACCCATAAATGGGCTCTACCTGAAAAGTACTATGCTTGATCCTAGTGGCTTGAGTATTAGTTCTTTTGTAATTATTGTTTATTGTTGTAAATAGGTTTGTATAGGCTTATTCGTTTTCCTTGTGTTTTTTAAAGTTGTGCTTATGTTGTGTGGCATATTCCAGGGGAGTCCTTATACTATTTTGGATTCGCAAATGGTGCCATTTGTCACACTCAGAACTTGGATTTTGCTTCCTGGGTGATTTATTTTCCCACTAACCAACTAGTATCTACTAGAGGTGTTTGTCTCGGGGAAACTAAAAATAATGTTGTTGAGTATAGTGTTGTCATTGAGATTTTGTGAGATGCTCTATCACATGGTATTCAAAACCTTCACGTGTTCTTGGATTCTCAGTTGGTTGTGTCACATTTGAATGGTCTATGTCGTATTCATGATCCAGTCTTGTTATGAGGATTCCTTAGGATATGTCTTCTAGAATGATCATTTGAGTTTGTTACCTATGAGCATGTTCCTAGGCATGCTAATCTAGTTACAAATGCATATGCTAATTACATTTTAGATTGGAATTTGTCACGTTCATGGCACAAGCACACACATTTTACACATGAAAATATTTTAATCATTTGCAAGTAGAATGTAAATATAAAACACAAAAAGATAGATATATATTTATATACCTGTCCAAAAAGAGATCCATAGTACAAAATTTGGGCTACTAGCCCCGAATGTATATAATTAAAAAATAGTTCTCTCAGAACATAATATTCTAGGCTTGAGTCCAGTGAAATCTATCATAGAAAAGTACGACATTGTTGATTATTTTGGTTGGTTTTCATTGTTATCAACCCTTGAAGAAAGTCCGGTAGTGAATTCTGGTAGCACAAAGGTTTGGGTAATGGACCCAAGTTTGTTTGATGTATAATAGTATGAATTTTAATATATTTGAAGGTAATACTATTCTATATGGAAAGTACATGTCATTCCATTTCCAGTGGTATGTGGAACATCACATAACGCCTCACGGTTAGAGAGTTATGGCCATGTAAAGTTGGAGAACCCTCATGAGTCATCTAGAAGCCCCAAAAGGTCAATGTAGTCAAAGTGGTTGAAATGAAGAAATTATTTAAATAAGAATAATCTATATGGATAGTACATGTCATGCCATTTATGGTGGTATGTGGAACATCACATAACTCCTCATGGTTAGAGAGTTATGACCATGTGAAGTTGGAGAACCCTCATGAGTCATCTAGAAGCCCCAAAAGGTCAAAGTAGTCAAAGTGGTTGCAAAGAAGAAATTATTTAAATAATAAAGTGAAGTGATGAGTGTACTATAAGTTAAAGTGGATACAAAAGAAATTATTTAAATCATAAAATTAATGGGGAAATTACTAAGTGGACAAGTGGTTAGAAGTGGGTTAGCCCTAAAATTAGGAATGTGGTTTAAGATGGTTAGAAGGTAACCCCTTGAGGAAGCTACATAAAAGTATAAATAAGAGGCAAGGGTCTCTCATTTTAATTACATTTGAGCATATTGAATATCTATAAGTGAATGAGGTAACCAAAGGATGTCTAAGGTGAATTTCAGAGGGAAGGTGAAGTAAAGAAGGCCAAAATTCAAGGGAGGATATGTTCTTTTGATGATGCTTTCTAAGGTATGTTATTTACATGTCATCTCACCATTTTTGCAATAAATTGGTTTCTATAATGATTCAGACCGCGAAATATGGAGGCCATTGAGGAAACATATCCAAGTAGCTGTGTTGAAAATTTCATCTTGTGGGTCGTTGTATTTTGGGAGTTACACTCCGTGGAAAATAGGGTTTGTGGCTAGTCCTGAAACTAGTCTAAAACATGTGTTTCGGGTAAAAACATCATAAATTATTCATAACATATATAAATTCAGTAAGACAAAATGTACTGGTTATATTACTGTCTGTAGTATTCCGTGTACCATTTTCAGATCAATACAACAAATATTCTGTTCAGGGAATGCTCTACAATCGTTCTCTCTAGAATAAGCCATAATTCAACAAGGTATGTCATTTTTGCTATAACTCCTTTTATGAGAGGTTCCAAGCAATGAAACCTTGAGGAATTCCACAAAAGACACTAAAGAACATTTTGAAATATTTTTAGATCTTTATTCATTACAGGTACATATATATGATTATTTCAAGTTAGGGTTGTTGACTAATACAAAATTAGTCATGTGAGACTAAAGTAAAGTTTGATGAAAATTCTAGCCTCTTGTTGTTAAAGTTAAGGAAGGTTTGCAGGTATGTGATCATATACACCAGGTCTATTACAGAGTTACAAATCAGATTTGGATGATGAAATTGATGAGGGATTTTGGTTCAGGTACATGTTGGGTACATGGTTGAGACAAGTAGTTGATGAGTTGGAATATACATGAGGTGTATAGTTGATGATGTTGGCACATATTGATGAGTCATAGTTTATGTGTATTTGATGCATGATTGGTACATATTTGGTGCATGGTTGATGCACTCATTGATGGTATAGGTTGAGGTATAGGTTGGTGCATGGTTGATGCACTTGTGTATGGTACAGATTGATTATAGGTTGTTTATGGTACAAGTTGATTACGGGTTTTTTGGTGCAGGTTGATTGGTACAGGTTTACAACAGTATATCTCACAGTGATAGCGTGACATTATTTACATCATTCTACTTCTATGTAAGGGTGGTTGGATGGGGCAAGGACTCCTTCCATTTGTATTCGGATAACATAGCGGGTTGTAGCCTCCTTCTGGTTGTAGTCAGGGAATTGGGGAGTTGGAGCTTCCCTCAGGTTGTAGCCTAAGAAACTAGGGGGTTGGAGCCTCCTTCTAGTTGCATCTAGAAAACAAAGGAAGTTGTTTCTTCCAATGAATTTAATTCTTAAAGAAATATAAGAAAAAATATTATGTGGTTTTCTCCCGCTTTGAGTTTCCACGTAAAAACATTGGTGTACTGTGTATGTGTATGATTTCTCATTTGTTCATTTAGTCTACAACTATTGGATGATAATGATACATTTATATAACACTTTAATTTTATGGTTAAAAAGTATTAAATTTCTCTATTACTGATTCACTCCCCTCTCAGTAATCCAACTGACATTTTCTAAACACCAAAACAATTGGACCCATATCTGGGGTACTCCTACTACATGAAGTTGCAACCCTATGGGCAGGTCATCTACAGTGGCCATTAAAATAGAGCATTTCAAGGCCTTAAAGTTCTTTCCCATGCTCCACAAGTTCCTTATTGAATCATCGTTGGGCACAAATTATTCTCTCCCTCGACGAATATGGCTCAGAACTCCTGGTAGTCTCATTGGTGCTCTATCTGCACATTTAAAGAGCACGTGTTAATATTATGGATCTCCCCCAAAATAATATGGTTTTCCATTTATATGTATGTATAGTATATAACCCAAAAATAAAAATCAAATAACTTAAAATAAAGGTTACCTATGTCCTGAAGCACGTCACCAAGAGGAATGATGACATCATAATCTCCCCGAAAGTCAATCTTGGCATATAGGTAATCCTTAATAAAGGGAACCTAACTCTCCCACCAAGATAAAACCTTATCTTCATAGGGGTTAGATAATTTCCCTCCTCCTAAATAGGCCAACATCTCAGTCCATCGTACCATCAAAGGCCTTATCCATAAGTGTTCTCTGATAATATCTCTTGGGCTTATCATTGGAACCCTATTGAAGAAGAATGTACAAAGGACGCTTCCAAACCCAAAGTTCTTGTTCTTTCATAAATTTTAGTCAATAAGATGAATTTTCATGAAAGACAACATCATAGTGCTCCAGTCAAACATCACGGGTATTAAGCACTCAACTCCATGTTGCATTTGGGATCATGAAGTCAAGTGCAATGAGTTAGATCCCATGATGTGCACTATGGTATATAATATCACCTTGAGACTCAAATTGGTGATATTCTTGATCGAAACTTGTGAGCCCGTCTTTTTTGTGACATCCCCATAGAATTCATTTATGTATTCATTAATGGTTCAACCACCTCCTCCATGGGTGGTGAAGTTGGGAACTTCACCTTGATGAGATAATCCAGTGAAGAAGTAAATTTCCTCAACTGTGATTGTTAAGGATTGTCGACCAAGCATGAATGATTTTGCGTCAGGGTGCCAATAGTCAATAAGAAGGTTGAGTAATCATTTTTTAGATCACATGCCGACAATTTGGAAAAAATTATACATGCCACATTGATAGATCACTTCTTTGGCATCACCATTTTCAAATATGACACGATCAACTTCCTCGTGCTCCACGCTCCCTCCAATGAACAAAAATCCTACTCAAATTTCATAAGAAAGAGAGTTATACTTTTATTTTTTCAAAAGGATTTTAAGCATCCGCGGTCTCCTTCTATAATAGGTGCAAATATCTATGACTGGTGTTTCTACCATGCATAGAAATCCGCAGGCCCTTTTGAGGAAAACTACATATGTGCATAGTCATGAGGAAAAAAAGAGGGCTAACCCTCAATTTTTCATCAAAAATGAAATTTGAATGGATGAAAAGGAAAATAATGGTTTGAGAACTTACTTGTTCTAGATGGTGTGTGGTTTCTTTGCTCCAAGCTCCTACAATCACCAAATGAAGCTACAAGGGTTTCTCCAAATTTGGTTTATTTTAGTTAAAATGGTAAAACTGATATGGGAATATGGTAAAAATTGCCTTATATATAATTTTTTGAAAACCCACTTTCCTTAGTGTTATCACTGAAATTTTGTCTGCACATGGTTACAAGAACTCAGCATCGTCAAACAGTAATGAAGTCATTCATGGCCCTCAATTAATCCCACAACATTCAAGAAAAGGGCAAAAACTATACAAAGTAGTGAAAAATTGAAGAGTGATTTGCAAACATTGGGCGCGTGCACACATGCACGGAATAAGAACGTATAAAGCGTGCATATGCGCACGATGCGTGACCGTTAGCGCAAAAATCCACGCACCTACTAAACAACACATTTATGAATGTGGTCGACCTCCCAACCACTTATGGTTCAGCTCCCAAGCTGATTTGACCTCCAAATCCAGGCTGGATCCGAATGGTGGGCTGGTCAAAGACCTAATAATGTCTTAAAGGGCCTCTTTTCACACTACAAAGCAGTTACACAATAACCCAATGCAATGCTATAAAAAGCCATGAATGCACCTCATTTTCTCAAGGAATTCAAAGTAATGTTATGCTGCCTATATTGTTTTAAGGACTCCATCCTTGACAAGAACACATTGGCACAATTTCATTGAGCAATCCATATCACCATTGAGTGGATTTTCAAAGAGTTCTTTCATCACCATTTTCATTTTCTTTGTTGTAAGAAGAGCTACTAGTGAGGGTCCAAGAGCCTTCCCTTGGAGGAAGAAGGGACTCATAGTCCCCTTTCTTCTTGGTGCTTTGTTTTCATCAATAGATCAAGCCTCAAACATTGGTGACATGGGTCTTTTTGTTCTTGTTATCTCTATGTCCCTATGCTTATGATTTTAGTTTTTATTAGATTAATTCTTAATTATAGTTTTTTTTTTCTTTCTCTAACTCTTTTCTCTACAGTTGTCCTTCTCAATAGACCCAACTGAGTTTGCAAGCACCTCTTATTTTCTCACCAAGGTGACAAAAGAGGCGTAATAGATTGGCGACTCCGCTGGGGAAAGGTATCAAATTCCTACCTCATTTGGGTTTATTTTGCTCTTCTTTTAGTTTGTTTAACTTGCAGGTGCACTAACCGGCCTAAGTCGACTTGCCAACCACCCAATTCAAAGTAGAATTGAGAGAAATCCATTTAGATTTTCATTCTCGGCCGTGTACCACACATGCACGGGTTTTTCATCCCACAGACGCGCATCATGTGCCCATGCACTTTACTCTCGATTTTGTTCTGCGCACGTGCTCTTTTTAACTTATCTCTTCTCGCGCGCATGCACTTTGCGTGCCTCTGTCTCAACTGAGACCCGCACATTTGTTCAAAAATTCACATTGTAGAGTTGTTGAGATGTGGGGAAGGCCATTTTATTTCTTAAAAATGATGTCAAGCATGTTTTAAAGCTGCACCACACTTAGTCCCCTCATCATATAAAGGGGTTAGTCAAACACACATAGGCACTTAGGAGGATAAAAAATCAATTTCCCTTCTTTTCTTTTTGCCACATGGATGACTTGTTTTGACTTATAATATAAGTTGGGAATCATTTTTAATCACATTTAACTCACATTGGGACTAGAAGTTGAGTAAAAATCACTTAGTATGCTCTTCTCTCGCGCCTCCAAGCGACCTTGAGAATCAGAAAAAGATTGTGAAAACAATTTCATCTCCCTTAACAAAGTTTAAAACCTTTAGGAGAGGACAATGACCCTTCTTGGGACCCCTCTTAGTTTTCTTTTTCAAACACATCTTAATATTGTAACGGGCCCATACATGCCCAAATGCTACAAAGATAGGATAGTGTTTGAATTTTTTCTTTCTTAGATCAAAACACTAGGGAAGTTTAAAGGTTTGTAACGGGCCCATACATGCCCACATGTTCAATCTAGGATAGTTTCAAGATTTTCTTATATTACATCACAATAGGGAGTTAAAGGATAGTAATGGATCCACATGTCCACATGCTAGCTTCCTAGGGATTTTGAATTATGCAAGGTTGTACCAAAGGCACTTAGTTAATTAGGTAATCAAACTCTTGTAAGGACCAAGCAAAGTCCACATGCAACAAGGTGACATCTAATTCACTAAAAATTGGCACACTTTCACTCACACATAAAAGTCACTTATCACTCACATAGCTTCTTCTTGAAACGTGGAGGTCAAAGTAAGTTTCCTCCAAAAATGATTCCGAAAACACCCCACCTTTTCTTGATTGGACTATCCACTCCCATTTTTAATCAACGAGGTTGGTTTGCACCCCCAACCTCCGAAAACAACTACATCTAAAATCTTTCTAAAAACTCACTAAGTTTTCCTCCACAGGAGGTGCCAAAAGAATTTTTTTAGTCTAGGTAGGATTTCGGGGATAGGATCCAAATAGCTCCCCGTTATCTGGTTCTCACATTGTCAAAACATAGAGGTTGTCAAATAGGGAACTGAAAATCCTCCAAGTCAAGTGTTCCAATCACCATAAGATAGAGAGATACTCATGAAGGGTTGAAGGCCGAGGTCTGGTTGTTCTGTGTGTCCCCCCTTGAAGCACCCACCTCTTGGACGGGATCCAGCCCGTGACCCATTTCTTAGGCCGAAAATCTAAATGCCGCACTTTGACCGAGGTACCTAGTGGCCAAATTCAGGACATCTACCCACGTGGAAATTGTGGGCTACAATTGCACCTTGATTAGATTTTGTGTGGCTATTGGGAAATATCGCTAGCTCTTTCAGGATATGCCCCCTTTACCCCTCATTATAACCAATTATTTCATCCTTCACTAGTTTCTCTTCCGGTGACTTCAGACCCCACTGTTGAGTACTATTGGAAGGTCCAGTGCTATTTGAGAGGAAGGACGTTACGTCTTCTAGGACACGAGAATTTTCTTTCTTTTGGTTCCCCCACACAGACAAAACCCACTTACCCACATATATGCTTCTTTCTCATTTTATGTATGATGCACATCTAATTACAGTTTTATTTGGATATATATATTGTGCAAACATTCAAAGCAAAGACTCTTGTTTCTATATTACTCTCACCACTTTTTGCACACACTCACACAACTAGTCTAACATCATAGGGAAACCACAGAACCCCCTTCGTTCATGACGCTTGCTCAACCTCCCTCCTATATTAGGGGGAGTATCTGGTCGTGCCCGCTCATCAACACCTCCTCCACACACTCCTGTGAATGCTACTATCTTAGGATCAGCTTTGCTTGGTTCTACATTACTTGGGTCAACTTCCCAAGGGCATCCATTCACTCACTCTCCTTTACACGGAAGCAGGGTACCCAATTCCTCTCAAGGAGGGAGAACCAACCCACCTAGCTCCCCTCACAGGTTAGGTTCACAACACACTATGGCCGGAGATAATCCTCCCCCCCCACTGCAGATGCCATATTTGGCCTCTCTCAACATAACGGATCTCACTAAACTCACCAATGATCCTGTATTGCATGATCCCACATGGCCTGCAATGCCAATAAAACTACCTTCAGACATACCAAAGTTTGAAGGAAAGGTAGGGGAGGACCCTGCCAACCATGTCATGACCTTTCATCTATGGTACTCTTCCAATAACATTATGGATGATTCCATTAGACTGCGATTATTTCAACGCACACTCACTGGCCCATTGGCTAAATGTTATGTTGAAGAAAAATCGGGGTCCCACGCGACTTTTGAGTCATTGGCCAAAGCATTCTTGACCTTCTTCCAATTACCCATCCGCCACGACAATGGTCTAGAACTACTTTATAACTCCAAACAAACCTCAGCCACACACATCGCTGACCACATTCACGAGTGGCGTAGGCGACATAGTTTGTGCAAAGCATAAACCACCAAGCAACAGTGTCTCGACTGGTTTCTTAGATCACTTGTCTCTCTCCTCAGTAAGGATGTAGCTTCCACCTTCCCTCAATCAGAAGAGGAAGCCATCAACAAGGCCCAATAGTATGACCTCATCTACGCACAGTCAGGGTACTTATACATGGTACTTCCTGATCTTCCAAAACCTGTGCCATTTGGCCAAGACAAACCTGGGATGTCTCACTCAACAAACGGACTAATCGACGCCACCACACACCATGGTCCACAACCCCAACCACCACCGATGTATCGAACACCTCAATACCCGTTGGCATACAGGGGCACTCCTTATTACCCCCCAACCCCTTATCAACAGCCATAGCCTGTTGCTATACCTCCACCCATCAGTGGACCACCACCGACACCTCCCATACATCCACCTATTCCCACAAATAGTGGTACTCCCTCAACATCATCTTATAGTACTAGTGAAAGCACTACGCCTTCCTATGTACCTTATGGATCGGTACCACCACAAAATCCTTACTTCCCGTTTCCTGGTCCCCCACAACCCATGGCCCCCCCACATCCTCATGCGGGGGTAAATTTTGTTCAACCCTCTGCTGCTCAACAATACCAAAATTTTGAACAGTTGAACACAGTCAATCCAGTCCATCCATCGAACAATGCCAAGAAGAAAGGACATAATGGTAATAACAACAACCGAGGTCAAGGTGGGAATCAACCCCCACAACACCAACCCATTGGGGGCAACCAGAACCAAGGGAACCAAAACCCCCAAGGGGGCAATACTAATAATAAACGCCAAGGGAAAAATAATGTTAAAACCATCTTCCCTTGTGCCCTTTGTGGTGAGTTCAGCCATTACACTCATCATTGCCCCCAGATCGCTGATTTAAAATGGTTGAAAGATTCTGGTAATCTTTCCCATTCTCCTGCACAAACTGCCCCTCAGCAGGCACCTCAAAAATACATGCAACAACCCTCGCTCGCCGTGCTACAAAATCCTATTCCACATCAAGGTGTGATAAACACCCAATAGGACACACAACATCCCCCACCTCAGGGGGGACAATACCTTAACCCCAACAATCTAGCAGTGCGTACAATTCTCCTCACCAGTAAGGAAGAAATCCTTCTGCAAACGTGTAATTGTCAGTATCATGCACCCATTGAGTCTCCTTCCATCACTCCAGAGACAAACCCTACACCAACGGGACCCCCGTTGGTGATCCCTCGCACTTCCACTGAACCACCACTTCGCATCCCTCGAATCCCATTGCATCAGAATGTCCACAACCCACAGGCTAGGGCAGCTCATAACTATAGTTTGGTAGACGACTTAGCACAATCCCTGACTACCATGTTAGTCTTGGAAGTCCTCCAGACTTGTCCTACTCAGCGAAAATCACTACTTTCCACCTTGGGGGTAGTCGACCCTACAGATACTCGACTCATCACCTTTGATCTTGATAGCGGAGAACCCCGTCTTCCCGCCTTGATCGCTTTTCAAATACCAGTGAAAATACGAAACATCACAGTTCATCAGTGTATCATTGATGAAGGTGCATCTACATGCATTATGTCCAAAACAGTATGGTAGAAACTTGGTTCCTCAGAACTCATACCCTCTGCCATCACATTACGATCTTATGACAGATGACCATTCTCTCCTGAAGGGCTCTTTCAAAATGTCCCCGTTGAACTCGGGGGAAAAACTATCCTCATCGATATCGAAGTTATCGACACCCCGCTCGATTATAATATCCTGTTCAGTCATAGTTACATGTACGCTATGAAGGTAGTGGAATCTTCCGTCTTTCGAACAATGATGTTCCCCCACAATGGGAAGATTGTGACCATCGATAAAGTCTCACATTATGAGCCTACCCCATCTGCCAACCTCGATAAGATTCTTCCTCTCATCCACACAAACCAAGATGCATATCCACTCGTCGAGATGGGTCTTGGGATTTTTAAAGATCCATCCTTGTTAGGAACATACCATGGAGCACCACCACTCCTTCATCCTCCTAATCAAGTGTGCGTCATATCATCTAATGGAACTCACACAGAGGATGCTATTCCTCCTCAGGAGGCTTCAGTCATTTCTAACGTCCCAATAGTCGCAGAACCACTCCCGTTGGAGCCTCCTGTGCACTCGTCGACCTCAATTGTCCATGAATCCACATCCACTCAAGGGCATAATCCCGTCTAGGAGACAGTCCCCCAACCCCTCACCCAAATTCCCTTCATTTACCCTCCACCAGGTATCGAAGCTTTTCAGGTAGCCGCAACACTCACACTCCCTAATATGGTGTTAGCAATCCCAGTTTGGTGTTTACAACCACCAGAGATGGTCCCTTGGCCATCCCTTCCCCCACAGGAAGGCCTCCCCATGACGATTCCTATCCTTACCCCCACCACCCCCCCACTCACTAACCTCCCGGCTACAGCTGGGGGTAGGAGAAAGAAGAACGAGCCCACCGCTCCACTTCCTCCATGCATCCCACCACCTTGCACACTATGTGAGAAAGAGGGCCACCAAACAAACAATTATCCATCACTACCTGAATTACGGAATTTGATCCCCCTCAATCAAACTCCCACAACACCCGCCACTACTGGTAGTCCCACCACTACCACCCACCCTTCCAGTAGTAAAGGGTTGAGGACCAAATACGCTTGTGCTATATGTTCATAGTATGGCCATTACACCCATAATTTCCTAGCACTGCCATGCTTTCGGCAGACATTAGCAGCTGTACGCCATAACTTCCAGAACAACCCCAGTCCTGCTATGTCCTCGTCAACAAATATCAATGACATCCACTATGTCACCACTTCGGTCAATGAATGTATGAGACGCCCTTGCTTTATCTGTGATTCATTATCTCATTTTACATACCAGTGTCTTATGATCCTTGAATACAGGCAACATCAATTGGCCCTGCTTCACCAACCCGCAGAGGCGACAATTGACATTACCTCATCACTAGAGGATCCTCATGTCATTTCTCCCGAGCCTGAGGCACTCCCAACACCTCCATGGTTCTTCAATGATGTCTCTGAGGATTTACCCCACAACTCCCCCAACTCTCCTGCTCAATCCCCTATGGACACTCTTCAACCAACCACCACGGGTACCCCTCAGTACTTCAATATATGGTTTATGTCAAGTGAACCCTCACCATCTCCTAGCATGGTTCCCCCTGCTTCTTCATCAGGGGGAAACCACACTATCACCGAGATCGCTCCTCATGACCCCTTGTATTCCCGATGATTCCAATACGACGAAGAAATACTCAAAGAGTTAAATCACCCAGACTCTCCCTGGGATGCACTACACCACTGCGCACTCTTCTCTCCACAGGTGGCCTCTATGCCTCCTAACCAAAACCCCACTTACGTGGTCGAAACCAAGGATTTTATCCCATCAGGGCCTATCGATTGGTTCAATAATCCCATTCTTGCTCCTGATGTGTTTGAAGAAGGCAACATGGCCAACATTTCCCCCACCATCAAAATCGACATTTCCATTAAACATGGCATCGTCGAAGAAATCACCATTGGAGCTGCTTGCACTCCTCAGGAAATCGCCGCATATAAAGCCCTCTTCTAGGAATATAGCGATATTTTTTCCTGGTCATACACGAAAATGCCTAGCCTCGATCCCTCTATTGTCGAACATCGCATCAATACATGGCCCGACATCACACCATTTCGCCAGAATCAGCGACCGCTACACCCATCCAAAGCCGCGACTATCAAAGCCGAAATTGACAAATTACGCGCTGTCGGGTTTATTTACCCCATCGCTTATACTTCATGGGTTTCCAACCCTGTACCCATCGACAAAAAATAGGGAACTATCCGCGTTTTCACAGACTTTCATGATCTCAATAATGCATGTCCCAAAGACAACTTTCCAACGCCTTTCATCGATCAAATTATCGATGACTGCGATGGCCACGAGGCTCTCTCCTTTATGGACGGATTCTTTGGCTATAACCAAATTCAAATCCACCCAGCCGATCAGTATAAAACCACATTCACTACCCAGTGGGGTACCTTTTCATATCGTGTCATTCCTTTCGGCTTAAAAAATGCCTGCGCAACTTTCCAGTGGGCGATGACATACATCTTCCACGATCTGGCTAAAATCATCCTCGCCTACTTGGACAACCTCACAGCTCGATCCAAGAAATGCACCTAGCATCTCGATGATTTACGAATCATCTTTCAATGGTGTTGACAGTACAACATCCACTTGAATCCTCTCAAGTGTGTGTTATGTGTCACTGTAGGGCGCCTCCTCGGCTTTATTGTTTCCCAAAGCGGTATTATCATGGACCCTCTCAAAGTCCAAGCTATCACTGAAATTCCACCTCCCCGGAATTTACGGCAACTTCAGAGTCTTCAGGGCAAAGCTAACTTTCTTCGACGCTTTGTCCCAGATTACGCCATACACGCACATGGTTTCCTTCGCTTAATAAGTCACGACATCCCATTTCACTGGGACGACCATGCCCAATAGTCATTTGACGATCTTAAAACAATGCTTTCAAATGCACCTTTAATTAGTGCACCTGATTACAATTGCGACTATATCCTCTACGTATCAACCTCAGCTGTATCAGTAGCCGGCGTCCTCGTCCAGCTCAGAGATGATAATCATGAACATGTCATTTATTACGTTAGTAAAAACCTCTCAGGGCCACCCTTGAAGTATAAACACAAAGAGAAACTTGCTCTTGCAGTTTTCCTCGCAGTCCAGAAACTGTGCCATTACATTCTGCTTCGCACCACAAAGGTCGTCGCAGATTCCAACCCTATGCAGTACTTTCTCAGCCATCGAAAAATTAATGGCAAATTCGCTCGATGGATCGTTATCCTTCAGGAGTACGACCTCGAGTTCTCAACACCTAAGAGTAAGAAGGCCCTCGTTCTCGCCAAACTTGTCATGGCCCTCCCCTCGAACACCACTAGTGCCCCCGTCAACACCGACTTTCCAGACGAACATCTCTTTTACATCACTTCAGATGATCCTTGGTACGGTGACCTTCTCGTCTACCTTCGAACTCAAAATTTTGGTAACCACCTTTCATGAGATTATCGTCGATGTATTTTCCATCAAGCCCCCCGCTACCTTCTCATTAGAGACATCTTATACCGACGGGGCATTGACACCATTCTTCATCGATGCCTAACTATAGATGAGGCTGATAGATTCTTAAACGACTGGCACAGTGGCGCATGTGGGGGCCATCTTTCGGGTATATCCACTGCTCAAAAGATTATCCAAGTCGGTTACTTTTGGCCTACCTTGTTTCATGATTGCATTCATGCCGTGAAACGATGTGAGAAATGTCATCTCTACGCCAACAAAGCCCAGGCTCCCCCCACTCTTCTCCACCCTGTCATTACAACCGACCCTTTTTGCAAATGGGGCATCGAATTTATGACTTATAATCCACCCTCCAACAATAGTCACAAATACATCGTTGTCGCCGTTGACTACTTCACCAAATGGGCCGAAGCTATGCCCACTTTCAACAATACCGCTGACACTGCAATGCATTTTTTCTTTAACCACGTCATATCCCGCTTTGGAGTACCCCTCCAACTCGTTTCCGACCATGGGAAACACTTCGAGAATGAGATCTTCATCGAACTTTCATCTCGGTTAGGCTTCTCTCACGAGTTTGCCTCATCATATTACCCCCAGTCAAATGGACAGGTCGAGGCAGTTAACAAAGTCCTCAAGACCATGTTACAGTGCATGGTTAATAAACATAAAACCAATTGGCATCATATGTTATTTTCTGCGCTATGGGCTTACCGAATGGCTGTGAAAACCGCTACTAGTTTCACACCATTTCATTTAGTCCATGGGGTCGAGGCAACTCTTCCCATCGAGTGTGAAATTCCCACCTTACACACCGCAATTGAGCTATTACCTGACACTGCTCCAATGGAGCAGTGCTTGCTAAACTTGGAGTCTCTAGATGAAGATCGTTGATCTTCCTTACAGAACAACGAGGCAGCTAAAAAATGATCCAAAGTTACCTTTGATCGCCATGTCAACCTTCGATCATTCTGCGAAGGCGACCTCGTCCTGGCTTACGATATCGCTCATGATACCTTCGGCCATGGAAAATTCAAATCACTCTGGCATGGACCATACATCATTCAACATTGCCTCACCAAAGGTGCATATATCCTGGCCTCTCCCAAAGGCCTCTCTCTCAGAGAACCCGTCAACGGGTTGTATCTCAAGAAATTTTATGCTTAAAAGTAGTAATTCTACTTTAGGTTATTTCTTTTCTAGTATTTTTAATCTTTTTTCTCCTTCCCTCATGTCTAAACTATCCTTTGTGCTATTGACAAATGCTTCCTCCACCAGCCTACCACATCGGTTACGCTGACGACGCCAGTCGTTGGACACAAAATCTCGCTTCGGCTACTTGGGCTCTCTACACCCCCTCACATGACATGCTCCATTCAAGCAGCATATGTTTGGGGCCAGCAAGCAACAACCAAGCTGAATAAACTGCTGTCATTGGCCTCCTGGCCGACGCCCAGCATCATCATATTCATCACCTTAGCGTCTTCCTCGACACTCAACTAGTCGTTCTCTAGCTAAACAATGTGTACCGTGTATGTGATCCATGCCTCTTTCGCAAATACCTGCAGGTTAGGTTGTTATCTTGACATTTTGATTCCATTACATTTACACATATTCCAAGACAATTGAATCAATTAAACAGATCACATAGCTAACATGGTGTTAGATTGGCATATATCACATCAAGCTACACATACATAAACATCTCACAAATCCTGTCACAATATATATATAGAATAGACATCATCAACTCATCAACAAAAAAAAACATGTAGACACCATATGAATCTCAAAATATGTATACTCATGTATATATAAAATCCCATCAGGCCATACGAATGTTTACATACAAAAATACATGTATCCGCAGGCCAATGCAGCACCTCGGTACAAAAAATGGGCTCACTAGACTATATACAACAAAAAGGATATACATCATGCACCACTCATGGTGCCTCTATCACGCCACCACTTGCTCCTCCCTCAGGCGGTGGCGGCCCACCACCACCTGCCCCAGGCGGTGGTGGTCCACCCACAGGACCCTCCTGCCCCAGCGGAAGATGTCCACTCGAAATAGCAGCAACCACTGTTGCTCGTTGCACTATGGACCACCATGGTGGCGGTACCCCCACACACTGCTCCAGGAAACTCTCATCCTAGATACGTGACCACATGCCCTCCGACACATCCTGCAAAACTGTTTCCAGACGACGACGTATATCATCAAAATCCATTCCGGCCGCCACCGGAGGAGCATGTGATGGCCCCGCACCAGGGTCATCGAACCGATGCCTCCTCGCTACCCTCTTTGGTTCAGCTGGTTGCCCCGCGACATCCTCTCGTCGATGTCTCTCTCCCTGCGGTAGTCTCTTCGGCTCTCGACAAGCCGACGCTCTCTACATCTCCACCTCGCGCCCACGAGGTGCCACATATGCACATGCAAAAAAAACAATAGATAGTATCAACATCTATATATACATATGGACTGCTATCTCAAAAAAAAAAAAAAGCCAAAACATGTACACCAATACTAAACATACCTCGATGGTCAAATACCTCCCCTGGAGGTAGCACCATGTCCAGGTCACCCCAGAAGTCCACCCCAGCATAGGGGTACCGAAGTATCACCTGCGGCATCTACCGCCATGCCTGGGTTGCCTCTGCCGAAAAGAAGTGGCCACCTTCACCACCACCATGACGAAGCAAAACTTTCAACCACCGCCTCAACCACAGCTCTCGTGCCCTCGACACCTCCAGTAGGATCCTAGGGCACAACATCAACACCCTCTCTAGAAACTAGACCACTAGGATGGACCCGAATGCAAACTCCCCTGCACTAGTGGACCGACAGTGGTCCAACTGTGCCACCATCCGTGCATGCAGCGTCAGCCCCCAAGCGAAACGCTCTCCGACCAACACTCTCTCCAGCACCAGTAGTTGGCCACCACTAATCCGCTGGGTCACCAGTGACCCATATACGCGCACAATCATTGCTATACAATGATGCACCAGGGAATCTATAGCCGATATACTCACCACCGTTCCAGACATAAAGTTCTGACCTGAACAATATCTCCAACCAATATCGACGAGAAAAGTAGTCCTAGGCAGGATCGACTCCACCGGTAGGAGCGTTCCCTGAAAGGGGAGCCCAGTCAAGAAATATACATCCTCCATCCCAGTAAAGGGGATCTGGTCTTCTCGCATGAGGAAGCAGTGCAGCTCCGGACTCCACATCTGGATCAGGAACTATAATAGATACTCTTGTGCCCATATCAACGGGCACTCAAAGAACTTTAGCAACCTACAGGTTGCTAAAGTCACACGAACACCGGTCTCCTCAATGGCCACAACATCTCGTAACTGGGCCCAGTCTCTCTCTCGCCACCGCACTAGCATCGTCACCACCATCCACCTGTAGACAACATAGATCCCTATGTTAGCTCAAGCAAGCATCCAAACATCAAAAGACTCATTTTTTTTTTACACCCCAACCTTGCCTCCTAGGTGCGGTTTTGTTACCCACAGGCACGCACACATGCGCACCTGTTCACTACACAGGTGCACACGCATGCGTCTGTTCACTACACAGGTGCGCATCAGTGTGCACCTATTTGTTTCACAGGTGCGCCCCTATGCGCGCCTGTTTACCATACAAGCGCGCTGAGGTGCGCACCTGTTCAACCCACAGGCGCACACGGGTGCGCGGCTGTTCAACTCACACGCGCACCCTTCAAGCGCACCTTAAAACCCCTCTACCACGCTACCATGAGCGTATATACGGTAGGAAAGCATGCACGTATGCGCGCCTATCACCGAATCACCCGTGCATGTGGGGCCCACACCCCCTAAATACCTCTGTACGACCCTCCATACAGCCCCTGCCCCAAAATTGAAATCCTATTTCTATGCAGGAGGATCATACCACTAGCCTGAATCTCTCTAAAAACCAATCGGATGCCTCGCTCTCTCTGAATCTCCAAATATCCTCTGAAAAGTTCTTGTCCAGTCACTATCACAGCAGGTACAAATGAGGTGGCAATGTGGGCCCTACAACTATATATAGGCCTTTTGCCAAACTTCCACTCACCATTCCGGGAGCTCACGGTATCCATTTTTCAATCCGTCTTCAGCCACGGGATCAGAATCCTGTCATCTACATCACAATAGTTCCTGGGCCTCTTTTCATCCTAAGTCCTTGGGGTGCCTTTTTTTTTATCCATGGTCAAGTACACATGCACATATTTCACGCTTATCAGATACATGCTCATATCTTCGATTCTTTTCAGATATTGTTCACTTGGGGTATTTGGTTTTCATGTGTGTAGGTACTTGATCATCATCCATCGACACAACCCCTTCAGGTATATACTCAGCACTGGCATGTAGTCTTTCCCTCTGTATCGCATTTACATTTCCAGTCACACCCTTTGATATTGGCCTCTAGGATCCCCATTCCCGGCTCTACAGTACCCACACCTCCATTTTCATCTTTGGTACTGTTACCCGGTAGCATTCTTCCCCACATGAGTTGTCCCATTCATAGCACCTTTTGCCACTTTTTGACACTCATGTTTTTTTTCATTACCCTTTAGGGATGGGAGTCCCGATATTCTTTCATCATGTCACGAATTAGCCAACATACTCCTTCTCCTCATTTTGCCATCTTTCCCACACAGACTCCCATATTATCTCTTCATGGTTCTCTTTTTTAACTGCACCTCCGTAGTATCATGAACCCTCCATTTCATCCACAATCAGTTTGCCCATCCACGAACCTACCTTCATTTCACCTACTTCATACAGAAACTCACCAATGGGGCCCCCACCCTTCATCAGTTTTCCAAGCAAATTATGCCCTACATGGGCCATCCATATCACATTGGGGCACCCGTTTCTGTATTTGTACATTTCTCCCCAAAATTATTCGTTATTTATTGTACAAATGCCTTTTCATTACATTATATTTTTTTCGTCACCTTTGGTGACTTACTTCCTTCCTTTTGGCCAATCGCAACCCATGTCACCCTTGGTTGGAGCAATACTTATCATCTACTCTTGCCGGCTTCGTCCATATCTTCAGAGTACCCCCCAGGTCACTTACCTCTACCCTCTGAATTTGTTCACCTTGTCTCTCCTCTGGCACAACTTATCACTGGTCTTGTCATCCCCCTGACACTCGACCTCATTACACGGTTGCAGTCACTCTTTATCTCATACATCCTCCAACCAAGGGTAGTCTAGAGTCTTCCCACTTCTTGACTTTGTCTATGTACCTATGCCACTTCCTCACCTCAGTAGATTTCACGAAGCCCTTTGCTTCTGAGAGTCACGTTCCCCTTTTGTCGACATCAGCACCATTTTCCAGAATGGCGACAGTATCTTGATTCTCATTCTCCACTCAATGAGAGATCTCGGACGGCACAGGGTGAAACGCCATTTCTCCCTGCTATTGTTGACCCCCGTAACATTCGATGCCAACACTTTCTCATGTTATGGTGGGTCTTACTTTGAGACTATTTGCAGTTAGTTCTTTCATTTGCTAAAGACCTCTGAACTTAGTAGGGCTATCAATGCCCGCATCATCGCTGATACTTATTACCTCGATCATCGCCTATTATTCAGAGTATGTTCCTTTGCAGAATCGTCTTCTGACTTTCTCATCACCACCCCCGAGGGCGCTGCAGTTGTCTACACCAACACTTCAGTCATATTTTTCAGAGTTACATGACACGAGCATGGGGCATGCCCGCCTCGTTTGTACACAGTTTTCTATTTTTGCGCACCTCATAGAAGGTCAGGTCCTACCGGTTCCTTTTTTCTCCAATGGATCGCTCTGAACGATCTCACCATTGCTCTATATCTTACAACAACATTCTCAGTAGAAGAAACATTGATGGATTTTGGCTATACGTATGCTCCTAACTTCATCCATCAGGGGGCATATGTTATCACTGAAATTTTGTCCGCACATGGTTACAAGAACTTAGTATCATCAAACAGTGATGAAGTCATTCATGGCCCTAAATTAATCCCACAACATTCAATAAAAGGGCAAAAAATATACAAAGTAGTGAAAAATTGAAGAGTGCTTTGCAGACATTGGGCGCGCGCGCACATGCGTGGAACATGAACATATAAAGCACGCATATGCACACGATGTGTGGCTAATAGCGCAAAAAGCCACGCACCTGCTAAACGATGCATTTATGAATGTGGTCGGCCTCCCAACCACTTATGGTTCATCTTCCAAGCTTATTTGACCTCCAAATCCGAGATGGATCCGAATGCTGGGCTGGTCAAATACCTAATAATGCCCTAAATGGCCTCTTTTCACACTACAAAGTAGTTACACAATAACCCAATGCAATGCTATAAAAAGCCATGAATGCACCTCATTTTCTCAAGGAATTCAAAGTAATGTTATGATGCCTATATTGTTTTAAGGACTCCATCCTTGACAAGAACACATTGGCACCATTTCATTGAGTAATCCATCTCACCATTGAGTGGATTTGCAAAGAGTTCTTTCATCACCATTTTCATTGTCTTTGTTGTAAGAAGAGCTACTAGTGAGGGTCCAAGAGCCTTCCCTTGGAGGAAGAAGGGACTCATAGTCCCCTTTCTTCTTGGTTCTTTGTTTTCATCAATAGATCAAGCCTCAAACATTGGTGACATGGGTCTTTTTGTTCTTGTTATCTCTATGTCCCTATTCTTATGATTTTAGTTTTTATTAGATTAATTATTAATTATATTTTAGTTTTTCTTTCTCTAACTCTTTTCTCTACAGTTGTCCTGCTCAGCAGACCCAACTGAGCTTGCAAGCACCTCTTATTTTCTCACCAAGGTGATGAAAGAGGTGCAACTCTTAGTTTCTTATTTTTTCATAAATTGAACTAATTCCAAGATATATTGTATTTTTTTGGTTTCCATTGTAGGTTATAGAACATTATTTTGGGTACTTTTGGTCTTTATATCAATTGACTGAATCTTTTTCAAGACTCTAGAAGGTGATGTTTTCGTATAACTAGAATTTAGAGTAGGTCTCACACACCTTCGTATTTTCATTATTAGTTTCCATTTCTACCTTAACCTAGGGTCGATCCCATTAATTTGTGACATAACCCCTTCTCTCTACTCATAATTTCATTTGTTGATGGTAGAGCCTACCTTCCATGGGTGCCCTAGTTTAGAATCCTTTTTTGTAATCTGGCGCTCATGCTATAAGTTTTATTAGGCTTGGGAGTCCTATTTAGTCCCTCCATGATATTGTGTTCAAATCTCATTCTTCTTACTCAATATCATTCTTTACATTATCTACGGGACTCCCCACATTATATGTTGCTTACTACATCATTTTTCTTTTACTCTTCAACAACTATTGTATTCCTTACTGGCATATAGTGTAGGCTCCATCTTAATTGCATCATGCATTTATCTATACTAAACACATATTTTCCATAGGGTCAACTCCATTCTTTCGTGACATCATACCTTTCGAGTTGCTTAAAGGTGTCACTTACAGATGGTATATCTTACCTCTCCCTGGGTGTCTTAGTTAGTACCTCACTAGCATTTTTACACCCATACTATAGTTTCTCCATAGGCTTGGAAGCTCTCTTTAGTCCCGCCATGTATTTTCATTGAATCCCCATGACTTCCTCTCAATCGTTTTCTAGATAACTCACCTTCGAGGGATTCCTAACTATGTTGAGTTGTAATTGCATTGCATGTTAACCGCTTATGCTTTTAGGCTTAATGTTGTCTTCATTTTTCTCTTGATAAACCAATTGTTTATGCATTCCTATCAGTTTCCATCCTGGAAATTTATTCCTTTGCAACTCGACACCTTAAACCTGGAAGAAACATTCCCCGAGTGTCCTTATCCTACACATGCTTCCTTGCATTGAGCATAGGTATGTTCCTTTCACTTTGTAACTAATTTGGTTTCCCACAACACTCGTTTCCTCCATTGTACTATAACATTATTTTATTCTTTTCCAGGCTTTAATAATATGAAAAAGACAAAAAAAATAAAAAAACCAAAAAGAGAGTGGAAAGCACCTGTCTCTTTTTTATGACATAAGTCTTGTTTCCCTTGAAAAAAGCACAATCTTGAGTCAATATCTCATTATTTTAGGTTTAATATGGCTTTAGGATACGTTTTCTCATTATTGAATATAATATTTCCTAGTTGGTTACTCTTCCAACCATATGGAGTGTTTGTTGATGCATCTTGCATCACAAATGTATCCCAGTTTATAGTCATGTTGCCTAAGTCACATAATGTGTCATTTTTTTGTTCAATTGAAGTTTCAGCTTGAGTCGGCCATTCTGCAGTAACTCTTTGTCCTTTCAAGTTGGCATTTATGAGTTTGTCAAGTCCATCTCATTATCTAAAGTATTTATGTCTCTCACTCGTGCTAGTATATAAGGCCCTCATTGACTTCCTGCTAGTGGGTTTTCTCTTATAGACTCTAACACATTGCTCTAAGAGTGTGACCTAAAGTAGCATCCTAGGCCTATTTCCATTATTTATAGGTGACCTTGTGCTCATCATATGACAAACCATCATTGGTCGATGATTGAGTGGTTTCCCTTGTGTTCGACATCAACAATAATCATCACACATAGGGATCTGTGCAGTACCTTGGTTTCCATTAGAACCCATTGGTGGATTCCCCATATTTATCAATAGTATTCATCATTGGATACTATTTAGAGAGTCGATGTCATGCACTATTTCTATCTAGTTCATGCCAGAGTCATACCTTGGCATGGTCCTTACAATTTGTTCATTCGAGTCCTTCCAAATCTTTGGCCTTCTGCTACCCCTAATGTTGGATGATGCAAGATTCCTTAATTCATTTCTTTGAACAAATATCTTCCTATTGAATTCAATGCATCTTGCTATGGGATAGGGATCTAGAGCATGTTTGGTACCTCGGGGCTTGCTTTCATCAATGACAGGTTCCCTCGCTATTGTTAGTGGGAATACATCAATATACACTGCTCAATAGATTCTACCAGGTGTTCAAAATAAGTTGTTAAGCCCTAAATCATGGAACATTACCCCTTAATTGGGGCATATTACATTAGTATTGTTATTTTATTTATGTCGACTTGGGTCCATTAGTTGTAATTATACCTCCTAGTCTCCTATATATATATCAAGGAGACCTTTTCATTTGGAATCATCTTGTATTTGTGAATTCATATGATGTATAAGGAGGTTTCCCCCTCAAAGAGGCTTATTATCTGAATTTATCTCTTTTTCAAGGCATTGAGTACTTATTTTTAGTTTTTTTATGCTATTTTGATAGTTGGTTCTTAACATTTGGTATCATAGCTAGACAATCCCCGGGACTGACTTCTTCAAAACATGTCTTCTTGGAATGTTCGCTACAACTTTTTTTCTGGAAGGTTTCGAGATATTGGATTTATATGGTGTATAGGAGACATATAGATATAACCTGGGTCCAAATTTCATACCTTGTTTCACTATATGTTTGGAGATACAGTATGTTAAAGTTAGGGTTTTTGGTTAGTCCTCAAACTAGTCAGAAACAAGTCTTCTTGGAATTTTCGCTCCCAATTTGTTTCATCTTGGTTTTAGGTTCACAAATTTTTATATTAAAAAGGAGGAATAGTGAAGTGTCATTTGTAAAAATTTCATCCCTTGATTCCTTGTACTATGGAATTTATTCTCTGAGGAAATTAGGGTTTTGGCTGATCCATATTTCAGTCTAAAAAAGGTGTTCTTGGAAAAACTGTTATATTTGAAGCTAAAGAACACCAAATTGAGTGAGACCTATTCCCTTGGTTAGGTTACAGACCAAAGTTTTACTGGTTCAAATTTAAATTTTTGAAGTGAAGACAGTGACACATAGAAGGCCATACAAGTTCACTATCCTGAAAGGGAAAAAATCATCACATCTTGCAAAAGTTATCATAAAATTCTCTTGGAGAATCTAATATTTTTCTAACCTATGGGGTTGGAAAGAAGACACATCAGGATACCTCAGGGAGAAATTGTATACTCCGAAGGGCCGAAATTGCAGATTTACAACAAAAGAATGGTCAACTAGAAGAACAGTCTCCAAATCAAGGTTTTAAAAGGTGCATTTTTTATTTTTTTTTGGAAATTTTCATATCTTTTGAATATAATATCCAATTGGGGTGATTCAAAAAGTGGAATAAATTTGGATAAATGGAGTATCACATACATTTAGGACAATCGTATGATTTTTAGGTACATACATATTACAATGTCTCTAAATGTAGGAGTTTTTATTACTTTCCAGTGCTACAACCCGGGGACAATGTGGTTCTTCCACATACCTAGAGAATATTGGAAGGCCCCTTTTGAATGGTTTTTCATTAGACAAAACTACTATGGATTTTACTTCCCATGTACTTGATGTATATTGGGAGACCCCTTAGAATATTGAGACCAATTGAGTAAACCATTTGGTCATATTGTTTCTATAGTACACTGAGTACAACACTCGGGGATATCACTCTATAGTACCTGGGTAGTAGGATAGTACATATAAGGGAATGGTCAAGCCTCCTTAGTTAGTCCCCTAAGATATTTGGACAAGTACTATCATTGGACCCCGCACATATATCAAATAGCTATATCACCTGACACTCCCTTGTTTGTGACGACCTCTACCTAAGCCAATTAGGAATTCCTACCTTGCAATGATACTTATCCAACATTCCACCAAAAAAGGGAACTTCTACACCAAATAATATCTCAAACATTCCTACTTGAACTCTTGATGAAGGTGAAGAAATGCACAGGGACATAGATGATTTAAAAAATAAGGCAGTAACAAAAGATGAAATACAAAAGATGATGGATTCAACTGAAGATAAGTTGGAAGCGATGATGGATACTAAGATGGATGGATTAAAAAGGGAGATCATGGAAGGGTTGAAACAATTTCTAATAGAGAGGCCACCTAAAAGTGACAATGTATGCCATGAAATTCATGATGAGGACACAAGGAAGATGAATCAAGACTAGAGAAACTCCAACTTTGGGTTGAATACCAACCACTTTCCTAAGATCAATATGAGGAAGTTTGATGGAAAGGATCCAATCAAGTGGATATTGCAGATGGAGCAATTCTTTGATCTACATGATGTGTCACACACACAAAATGTACAAATTTTGTCCTTATATTTAGAACCTAATCATTTTGTGTGGTATCGATGGTTTTGTTCTCACAAATCACTTGTCACTTGGAAAATTTTCATGGAATAAATGATAGCACACTATGAAGATACAAGGAGAAATACCTTCTTCATTCAATTGATAAATCTCAAGGAAAAGGGTTTAGTTGCAGAGAACATTGAGAACTTCCAAAGATTGAATATAAAGGTAACAAATATTCCATACGAGCACCTGATTTATGTCTTCATAGGAACTTTAAAGGATAACATTCAACATGAGGTTCACCTTTGGGAACCTAAATCATTGGAGAATGCTTTCAGGGTGGCGAGAAATGTTGAAAGTAAAAGTCTAGTTATGGCTACTAGAAGGAGCACCCCTAACATCTATTGAGAGAATAATGTTCCTTATTCTAAACCACCTCAACCTACAAGGTTGACACCTCAACAATTGGAGGAAAGAAAAGAAAAATGTTTATTCTTTAATTGTGACAACAAGTACAATAAGGGACATAAGTGTAGTGAGAAGAAATTATTCTACATAGATTGTGAAGAGGAAGAAGAACAAGAACAAGAAAAATAACAAGAACCATCTCAAGATGAATATGTAGAAGATATTTCTTATTAAGAGATGAATCCCACCATATCATGTCATGCATTGGCTAAAATTATCACTCCTCAAACCCTCAATATCAAAGGATATATCAAAAATAAAAAGGTAATAGTGCTAATTGATTTTGGTAGTACTCATAATTTCATTCACTATAAATTAGACAAAGCTCTCAATTGCTTTATATATGTAGCGCCAGAGTTTCAAGTAATGATTGAAAATGGAGGAACTATCAAATTATCAGGAAAATCACATAAGATCAATCTTACTGTGGGGGAATATGTAATGAATAATCCAATGATTGCTATACCCATGGGTGGTGTTGATGTCATACTAGGGGTCCAATGGTTAAAATCATTGGGAATGATGGCTTTTAATTTTCATGAAATTTTCATTGGAAGGAAAGGAATTTGAGTTAAGGGGTATCACAGGGAAACCCAGTAAGGTGTTAATCTCTAATGGCAAGAAAAAAATATTGAAAAAGGGGCATCAGGGTAAAATTGTACAACTATGCTCACTATATGTTAAAACATATAAGCCATATATTCCCCTAGATCTCCAAGGGATCATTGATAAGAATTCCAAAGTATTTGAAGATATTCCCATAGGTATTCCACCCACTCACGATCATGATCATGACATTCACTTAATTCATGGGAGTGTTCATCCTAATATCAGGCCTTACAAATAGCCTTATGCCTAGAAGAGTGAAATTGAGCATATGGTTGAAGAAATGTTAGAGGACGACATTATTAGACCTAGCCAAAGTTCTTACTCTGCACCAGTGGTAATGGTACTCAGGAAAGAGGGCTCATGGTCTATGTGTCCATATTATAGAGATCTCAACAAGATCACCATTAAATATAACTTTCCCAATCCCTTCATTGATGAATTTTTAGATGAACTACATGGACCAATCTACTTCACAAAGTTGGATCTTCATTCAAGGTCTCATAAAATTAGAATGAAGGAAGAAGATATTCCAAAAACAACATTCATAACTCATGAAGGCCATTATGAATTTTTGGTCACGTATTTTGGACTTATGAATGCACCTTCCACATTCTAAGGGTTGATGAATTCTATTTTCAATCCCTTCCTTCAAAAAATTGGGTTTGAATTTTTTATGATATACTAATCTAGAGAAAGTCTTAGGAAGATCACGTTCGACATGTCGAAAGGGTGCTACAACTACTAAATAACAAACATCTATATTCTAAACCATCCAAATGTTTTTTTGGGGTGAAGGAGGTAGAGTAGTTGGGTCATATTGTATCTCGTGAAGGTGTCAAGGTATACCCTAACAAGATTAAATCCATGATGGATAGGTTGATTCCCAAAACATTGAATAATCTTAGAGGATTTTTTGGTTTGACGGGTTACTACTGCAAGTTTGTTCAAAACTATGGAAGAATAACAACACCTTTAATTGCATTAACTAAGAAAGATTCATTTTCATGGACTCCAGAGGAAACTTAAGCTTTTGAACAACTTAAATAGGCAATGTGAAAATCTCCTATATTGACCACACCAGACTTCACAAAAACCTTTATTGTGGAATGTGATGCCTTGGGAAATGGCATTGGTGTTGCTCTAATGTAAGAAGGAAGTCCCTTTGAATTTGAAATTTGGCCACTCAAGGGAAAGGACTTACAAAAACCCATTTATGAGAAGGAAATGATGGAAACACTACATGCATTAAAGCAATGGCGTACTCACCTATGTTGGATTACTGAGAGGGGGGGTGAATCAATAATAGAGCAATTTAATCATTTTTAACCAAATAATCCAAGTGTTATGTCAATGTAGAATTATCATCCAATAATGAGCAATGAACAAATGAACAATCATACACATACACAGTACACCAGTGTTTTATGTGGAAACCCAAAGTGGGAGAAAACCACATAATGGTTTTTCCTATATGTCTTAAAGAATTACATTCATTGGAAGCACCAAATTCCTTTGTTTTCTAGCTACAACTGGAAGGAGGCTCCAACCCACTAGTTTCTTAGGCTACAACCTGAGGGAGGCTTCAACTCCTCAATTATCTGGCTACAACTAGAAGGAGGCTACAACCTCCTATGTTCTCCATCTACAACAAGAAGGTGGATACAAACACCTATCCTTGCCCCGTCCAACCACCCTAAAGTAGAAATAGAATGATGGAACCGCTATCAAACTATCATTGTGAGATATACCACTGTAAACCTGTACCAATAAATCTGAACCATGCATCAACTTGTACCTCAACCTGTAATCAACCTGTACCATAAACAAGTGCATCAAACATGCACCAACCTATACCAAACAACTTGTAATCAACCTGTACCATAAAAAAGTGCATCAAACCATGCACCCAGTATGTACCAATCATGTGTCAACTACTCATCAACTATGAATCATCAATATGTACCAACATCATCAAATATACACCTCATGTGTGTGCCAACTCATCAACTACTCGTTTCAACCATGTACTCAACATGTACCTCAACCAAAATCCCTCATCAATTTCATCATCCAAATATGATTTATAACTTTGTAATAGACCTGGTGTATATGATCACATTCTTTCAAACCTTCCTTAACTTTAACAACAAGAGACTAACATTTTCATCAAACATTTCTTTAATCTCACATGCCTAGTTTTGGATTAGTCAAAAACACTAACTTGAAGTAATCATAACTTTGTACATGTAATGTATAAATATATGAAACTTATATACAATGTTCTTCGGTGTGTTTTATGCAATTCCTCCAGGTTTCACTACTTGGAACCTCTCACAAGAGGAGTTATAGAAAAAATGACATACCTTGCTGAATTCTAGCTTATTCTAGAGATCGACCTTGTAGAGTGTGCCCCACACATAATATTTGTTGAATAGATCTGCAAATATTACACATAATACTAAATATAGTACGATAACCAACACATTTTTTCTTACTAAATTTAGATATGTTATGAAGAAGTTATGATGTTTTTACCCGAAACACCTATTTTTGACTAGTTTCAGGACTAGCCACAAACCCTATTTTCCACGGAGTGTAACTCCAAAAATACAAAGACCCACAAGCTGAATTGTTTACCACAGATACTTGGATATGTTTCCTCAATGGAATAGAAATTTCATGATCTGAATCATTCTATAAAAATAGTTATTGCAAAAATGGTGAGATGACCTGTAAATAACATACCTTAGAAAACATCTTCAAAAGAATTTATCCTTCATTGAATTCTGGACTTATTTTCTTCACCTTCCCTCAGAAATTCATCTTAGATATCCTTTGGTTACCTCATACACCTATAGGCATTCAATATTCTCAAGTGTTTCTTAAATGAGAGAGCCTTTCCTCTTATTTATACTCTCTAAGTAGCTTCCTTAAAAACATCTTCTAAGTCACTTTGCCCACTTTCCTTATTATAGGGTTAACCCACTTCTAATTTCTCCATTGAATTTATTATTTAAATAATTTATTTTGTATTCACTTTGAATTATAGTACACTCATCACTTCACTTTATTATTTACATTCTAAAAAATCTTAAACCACTTTGACTACTTTGACCTTTTGGGGCTTCTAGATGACATATGAGGGTCCTCCAACTTCGTAAGGCCATAACTCTCAAACCGTGAGGAGTTATGTGACGTTCCACATACCACCAGAAATGGAATGACATGTACTATCCATATAGAATAGTATTACCTTCAAATATATCAAAAGTAATACCATTATCCATCAAACAAACTTGGGTCCATTACCCAAACCTAGGTTCTCCAACTTCACATGGTCATAACTCTCTAACCATGAAGAGTTATGTGATGTTCCACATACCACCGAAAATGGCATGACAAGAAATATCCATATAGGATAGTTTCCCTGACAAATTCACTATCCTTCATCTCATTATTCCACAATTAGGCATGGGTTCTATTACTCCGCAAAGTGTCTTCCCGTGAGGGCTTTCACCATAAGGGGACCACTTTGGAGTTCATCCATATTTACTTCTTATCAACCATGAAAAGACAATAATGAGTCATATTTACATCAAACAATATTGGGTCCATTACCCAAACCTTTGTGTTGCAGGGCTTTCTTCAAGGGTGGACATCAATGACAACCAACCTTAATCAACAATATCCCCCTTTAACATTGATGGCAACACTCTGATGCAATACTGAAATCATATCACTCATGGTCCCCTTGGAACCATGCCTCTATCCTCTGCATCTGATAAATATCTCCCCCTTTGTCATTAATGGCAAAGGTATCTTTCCATCTGGGGCTACTCCCCCTGACCAAATTTTCCTCTTATGGTGCTTCCTCGTGTACATATAAGATAAGCATTCAAAAATCATTCACTTTTGAGTGGAAATAACTCCAAGTCTTTGGTGAAGATATTCAAAGGCTTCCCATGGAAGTGGTTTTGTAAAGATGTCTACCACTTGTTCTTTTGTGCCCACATACTCAACTCTGATGTTCTTTTCTGCAACTTTCTCCCATAGAAAGTGATACTTGATTGAAATGTGCTTCGTCTTGGAGTGCATCACTGGGTTCTTCAAGATACTGATGTTTTTTTTATTATCACAATAGATTGGAATGGGATCATCATACTCAACCTGTATATCTGTTAGAGTTTGTTTCATCCAAAGTACTTGTGTACAACATGATGCTGCTACAATATACTCTTCCTCGGCTATAGATAAAGATATTGATGATTGTTTCTTTCTTAGCCACGATACTAAACACTCACCCAAGTAGAATGTTGCTCCATTGGTGCTTCATCGGTCACCAATACAACCTGCCCAATCTGCATCTGTGTAGGCAATTAGTGATAGATCCTTTCCTTTTGGATACCATAATCCAAACTCTTTTGTTCCTTTGAGATATCTAAAAATCCTCTTCACTACTAATACATGTGATTCCTTTGGTGCTGCTAGAAATCGTTACACCTGTCGAACTGCCTGCATTACATCTGGTCTGGATGTTGTCACATATAGTAGGCTTCCAATCATTGACCTGTATTGGCTCTGATCTGTAGACTTCAAATCATCATCTTTTCTCAACTTGCAACTGGTTTGCATGAGAGTGATAACTGGTTTGCAATCTTCCATTCCAAACCTCTTCAACATTTCTCTGATATACTTGGTTTGAGAAATAAAAATTCCTTGATTGCTTTGACATGTCTGAAGTCCAAGAAAGAAGGATAGTTCTCCAAGTAACGATATTTCAAATTCATTTTTCATATCTTTTGCAAATTTTTGGCTTAACCTGTCATCATCACTGCCAAAAATAATATCATCAATATAAACTTCAATTAATAAAATATTACCTTGACTTACCTTGATGTAGAGGTTGTTGTCTGCACTTCCTTTTCTGAACCCTACCTGTTGTAGATACTTATCCAGTCTAGAGTACCATGCTCTAGGAGCCTGTTTTAGACCATACAGGCCCTTTTTAAATTTACACACATAATATGTGTTCTCTGACAACTAAAATCCTTCTGGTTGTTCAATGTAGACTTCTTCTTCAATTTCCCCATTCAGAAAATCTGATTTTACATCCATCTGATATACTTCAACATTTTTGGAGCATGCATAAGCTAAAAGCAAACAAATTGCTTCCATTCTGGCAACTGGGGCAAAAGTCTCTTCAAATTCGATTCCTTCAATCTAAGCATATCCTTTACATACCAATATAGCTTATTTCCTTGTAACTTGTCCATCTTCATTCAATTTATTTCTGAAAACCCATTTTGTGCCGATCACATTCTTATTCTTTGGTCTTGGAACCAATTCGACTTTATCCAATTCTTCATCCATGGCCTTATTCCAAAATTCATCCTTGATGGCTTTGTCAAAACAGTTTGGTTCAATTGTAGATAAGAGTGCTCGGTGTGTTTGTTCTGGTGAACACATTCTTCTTCTAGTCTCAACTTTTGCATCTTTGTTTCTGATAATATAATCTGAAGGATGATTGTTCTGTACTCATTTATTGGGTTTTTTTGGAGAAACTTGTTGAACTTGGTCTTCTGCTTCCATTAGATTCTCTTCATCTTCCTCTTCTACTTCTTTTTTATCTTCTGCTTCTTCTTATAAGAGTTGTTTTATTGATTCATTTTCTTCCTTTGATTCTGGTCTGCCTGTTTCATCAATTTTTATGTTGATGCTTTCCACAACTTTGTTCAATCTTATATTGTAATACTTGTATGCTTTCCTTGTACTTGAGTAACCAAAAAGTACTCCTTTGTCCATGTGAGAGTCAAACTTTCTCATTCCTCCATATTACCTTTTGATATAACATTTTCTTCCAAAAACTCTGAAGTGCTTTACATTTGTTGGTCTTCCTTTCCATAGTTCGTAAGGAGCTTTGTCAGTGTTGTTTCTGATCATTACTTTGTTTTGAATGTGAATTGCTATATGCACTGCCTGTGTCCAAAAAATATCTGTCAATTTTTAATCCATTAGCATTGTTCGATCCATTTCCTGTACTATCCCATTCTTTCTTTCTACAACTCCATTTTGTTGAGGTGTCCTAGCAACGAAGAATTGTCTTTTTATTCCATGATTGTTGCAGTAGTCCATAAATTCCTTTGAGGTGAACTCTCCTCCATTATCAGATATCAAGCATTTGATTTTTGAATTATTTCATTTTCAACCATTTCCTTGTAGATCTTGAAGTTTTCAAAAGCTTCTGACTTATTCTTGAGAAAACAAACTGCAGTCATTCTTGTATAATCATCAACTAGCAACATAAAGTATTTCTCACTTTTTAAGCCCTTTTTTTTAGTTGGTCCAACTAAATCAGTATGCACAATTTCCAGTGGTCTTGTCATTGAATATTCCTTTGATTTGAACCTGGTATTTGTTTGTGTTTTCACCCTCTTCATCACCGTGGTGAGCAAATAAGAGGTGCTTACATTCCCAGTTGGGTCTTGCTGAGCATGACAGTTGTAGAGGAAAGAGTTAGAGAAAGAAAAACAAAACTATAAGTAAGAATTAAACTAATACAAACTAAAATCATAAGCATATGGGAAAAGAAATAACAAACACAAAAAGACCAATATCACCAATGTTTTTGGGCTGATCTATTGATGAAATCAAAGCAAAATGAAGAAAGGGGACTATGAGTCCCTTCTTCCTCCAAAGGAAGGCTCTTTGACCCTCACAAGCTTGCTCTCCTTACAACAAGAAAATGAAAATGGTGGTGAAAGAAATCCTAGCACATCCACTCAATGGAGAGGTGGTTTGCTTAATGAAATGGTGCCAATGTGTTATTGTCAAGGAGTGAGTCCTTAAAACAATCTAGGCAGCATAACATTACATGAAATTCCTTGAGAAAATGATGTTTCTTCATGGCTTTTTATAGCATTGCATTGGGTGATTATGTAACTCCTTTGAAGTGTGAAAAGGGGCTCTTTAGGGCTTCATTAGGTCTTTGACCAACCTACCATGCGGATTCAGCTCAGATTTGAGGGTCAAATCGACTTGGGAGCTGATCCATAAGTGGCTGGGAGGCCGACCAATTCAATAAATGCGTCGTTTAGCAGGTGCATGGGTTTTTGCGCCAACAGCCGCGTATCGTGCGCGTATGCACGCATGGTACGTTCTTGTTCCGCACATGTGCGCGTGCACCAAACTTCTATAAAGCGCCCTTCAATTTTTGGTTACTTTGTATGGTTTTTGACCTTTTTGGAATGTTGTGAAATTAATTCAGTGCCATGAATGACTTCATTACTGTTTGACGATGTTGAGTTCTTGTCTCCATGTGTGGACGAAATTTCAGTGATAACAGATGCCCCCTGATGGATGAGGTTAGGAGCATACGTATAGCTGAAATCAATCAATGTTTCTTCTACTGAGAATGTTGTTGTAAGAGAGAGCAATAGTGGGATCATTCAAAGTGATCCGTTGGAGAAAAAAAGGAACCAGTAGGACCCGACCTTCTGAGAGTTGTGCAAAAAAAATAGAAAACTGTGTACAAACGAGGCGAGCATGCCCCATGGTCATGTTATGTAACTCTGAAAAAAGATGACTGAAGTGTTGGTGTAGACAACTGCAGCGCCCTCGGGGGTAGTAATGAGAAAGGCAGAAGACAATTCTGCAAAGGAACATACTCTGAACAATAGGCAATGATCACGGTAATAAGAAGCGACGATGATGTGGGCATTGATGGCCCTACCAAGTCCAGAGGTCTTCGGCAAATGATAAAAATAAATGCAATAGTCACAAAGTAAGACCCACCATAACACGAGAAAGTGTTGGTGTCGAATGTTATGGGGGGCAACGACAGCAGGGAGCAATGGTGTTTCACCCTGTGTCGTCCGACATTTCTCATTGAATGGAGAATGAGAATCAAGATACTGTCGCCCTTCCAAAAAATTGTGTTGATGTCGACAAAAGGGGAACGCGACTCCCAGAAGCAAAGGGCTTCGTGGAATCTACTGAGGTGAGGAAGTGGCAGAGATACATGGACAGAGTTAAGAAGTGGGAAGACTCAATACTGCCCTTGGTTGGAGGATGTATGAGATAAAAAGTGGCTGCAACCGTGTAACAAGGTTGAGTGTCAGGGGGATGACAAGACTGGTGATAAGTTGTGCCAGAGGTGGGACAAGGTGAACAAATTCAGAGGGTAGAGGTAAGTGATCTGTGGAGTACTCTGAAGATATGAACGATGCCAGCGAGGGTAAGTGAGAAGTAAAACTCCAACCAAGGGTGACATGGGTTGCGTGTGTCCAAAAGAAAGCAAGTCGCCAACGGTGACGAAAAAAGAAAATGTAATGACTGGAAATAAAGGATTTTGTACAATAAATAATGAATAATTTGGGGGGAAATGTACAAATATAGAAACGGGTGCCCCAGTGTGATATGAGTGCCCCTAGGGAGGGCATAATTTTCTTGGGAAACTGATGAAGGGTGGGGGCCCCATTGGTGAGTTTCTCTATGAGGTAGGTGAAATGAGGGTAGGTTTGCAGATGGGTAAACTGATTGTGGATGAAATGGAGGGTTCATGATACTGTGGAGGCGCAGGTAAAAAATAGAACCGTAAAGAGATAATCTGGGAGTCCATATGGGAAGCTAGCAAAATGAGGAGAAGAAGTATGTGGTTGATTCGCAACATGATGAAAGACTATCGGGACTCCCAACCCTAAAGGGTAATGAAGAACAACATGAGTGTTAAAAGTGCCAAAAGGTTCTATGAATGGGACAACTCATGTGGGTAAGAATGCTACCGGGTAACAGTACCAAAGATGAAAATGGAGGTGTAGGTACTGCAGAGCTGGGAATGAGAATCCTAAAGGCTAACATCAACGGGTGTGACTAGAAATGTAAATGAAATACAGTGGGAGAGACTACATGCCAGTGATGAGTATATACCTGAAGGGGTGATGTCGAGGAATGATGAGCAAGTACCTGCACACATGACAACCAAATACCCAAAGTGAACAATATCTGAAGAGAATTAAGATATGCGCATGTATTTGATAAATGTGGCAATGCGCATGCGTACCGCAGTGTATTTGGCTTGGTTGTTGGTTGTTAGCCCCAAACATATGTCACTTGAATGTAGCATTTCATGTGAGGGGGTGTATAGAGCCCAAGTAGCTGAGGCAAGATTTTGTGTCCAATGGCTGGCACCGTCGGCGTAACCAATGTGGTAGGCTGGTGGAGGAAGCATCTGTCAAGAGCACAAAGGATAGTTGCGATGACTTTTGTGGTGCGAAGCAGAATGTAATGGTGTAGTTTCTGGACGACAAGGACAACTACAAGAGAAAGTTTCTCGTCGTGTTTATATTTCAGGGGTGGTCCTGAGAGGTTCTTACTAACGTAGTAAATGACGTGTTCACGATTGTCATCTCCGAGCTAGACGAGGATGCCGACTATTGATACAGCTAATGCTGATACGTAGAGGATGTAGTCGCGATTATAGTCAGGTGCACTAATTAAAGGTGCATTTGAAAGTTCTTCTTTAAGATCGTCAAATGACTGTTGGGCATAGTCGTCCCAGTGGAAAGGGATGTCGTGACGTAGTAAGCGGAGGAAGCCGTGTGTGCGTATGGCATAATCAGGAACAAAGTGTCTGAGAAAGTTAGCTTTTCCCTATAGACTCTGAAGTTGTCATAAATTCCGAGGAGGTGGAATTTCAGTGATGGCTTTGACTTTGAGGGGGTCTATGGTAATACCTCTTTGGGAAATGATAAAACTGAGGAGGCACCCTGTGGTGACGCAAAACATGCACTTGAGAGGATTCAAGCGGATGTTGTACTGGTGACATCGTTGAAATATGATGCGTAAATCATCGAGATGATGGGTGTGTTTCTTGGATCGAGCTGTGAGATCATCCAGGTAGGCGAGGATGATTTCAACCAGATTGTGAAAGATGTATGTCATCGCCCGCTGGAAAGTTGCGCTGGCATTTTTTAAGACGAAAGGCATGACACGATACGTGAAAGTACCCCATGGGGTAATGAATGCGGTTTTATACTGATCGGCTGGGTGGATTTGGATTTGGTTATAGCCAGAGAATCCATCCATAAAGGAGAGAGCCTCGTGTTCATCACAGTCGTCGATAATTTGATCGATGAAAGGCATTGGAAAGTTGTCTTTTGGACATGCGTTATTGAGATCGCGAAAGTCAGTGCAAACACGGATAGTGCCCTATTTTTTGTCGACAGGTATAGGGTTGGAAACCCATTAAGTATAAGTGATGGGGTAGATGAACCCGACCGTATGTAATTTGTCAATTTCGGCTTTGATAGCTACGACCTTGGATGGGTGTAGCGGTCGTTGTTTCTGGCGAACTGGTGTGATGTTAGGCCAGGTGTCGATGCGATGCTCGACAATAGTGGGGTCGAGGCCAGGCATTTCCGTGTATGACCAGGCGAAAATATCCCTATATTCCTGGAAGAGGGATTTATATGCGGCGATTTCCTGAGGAGTGCAAGCAGCTCCAATGATGATTTCTTCGACGATGCCATTTTTAATGGAAATGTCAATTTTGATGGTGGGGGAAATGTTGGCCATATTACCTTCTTCAAAAGCGTCGGGGGCAGGAATGGGATTGTTGAACCAATCGATAGGCCCTGATGGGATAAAATATTTGGTTTCAACCACGTAAATGGGGTTTTGGTTAGGAGGCATGAGGGCTTCCTGTGGAAGGAAGAGTGCACGATGATGTAGTGCGTCCCAGGGAGAGTCCGAGTGTTGTAGCTCTTCAAGTATTTCCTCATCATATTGGAAATGATGGGAATATAAGGGGTCATGAGGAGTGACCTTGGTGACAGTGTGTGTTACACGTCAAAATTACTAAGTGTCGCATTGTCCCTGTCAATCGTCGTAAGTGTCGCATCTTCCCTACAGCTTTTGCAAGTGTCACAAGTTGACCACTAGTGTCGTAAATGATGTTCAGACATAATTTCGTGATAATGACACTAAGGAAGCACTTATGACACCTCATATTACTGATTTGAAGAGCAAGAACTGATCCACTGGAATCAAATAACTCTTGACACCTGAAAGAGGCCCTGAAACAGTGGTTTGGAAGGGGAACGCTCCTCTAATACAGCTGGAGAAGTGCTGGCTCTCCTCTACCATGATTCAGAAGCGTTATAACACCCTTCAGCCCTTCTGGAGGAGCGCTGCTCACCTTAAGAGTGCTGGCGCTTTCCCAAGGCACATCAGGAGTGCTATAACGCTCTGATACCCCTTTTGGGGGAGCGCTCCCTATTCTGGGTCAATTGTTAGCCCGTTGAGTCAAATGAGGAGGAGATCATTCGAGATTAGAAGGAAATTGTGCTCGAATTCTTGGTTTCATCAAAATATCCCTGATCCAAGGAGATGGTTCCTAACTGGTTCTAAACATAACTCAAAGAGGTTAGGCCTTTCCCAACCTATATAAACAGGCTCTATGATGGTGGAAAGGGGGAAGAATTGAACATATGAAACTTATGATCTTGGAGGAAACTGACAGTCAGCCAAAGAGAAGTGATCAGTGAAGCTGATGTTACCCAGGTTGTGGATATTCCAGGCAAGGGTTGGACGAAGAGGACTTGACGAAGTTATCTCATTCGCATCTACGATTGTAAGTATTGTTGTCGTCACTCTCATTAATATGACATGCTTGGCCTGTTTCTTTCTAGTTTGTGTCTGATACCACATGAACTTATCATTTATTGATAGATCTGTTTTCAAGCTAATGTCAATAGAGTAGGAAGTGGTCGTACCTTGTTTTGTCCACAGACCTC
>ML803960.1:96056-115837 GCA_009831015.1 Picea engelmannii | reverse complement strand
AAACCCATGAATCTAGAGACCCTCTTCCTGATGAGTCTCTCTTCCTCATCAGCACCTCTGACCCTTGGTATGGAGACATCCTCCTTTACCTTCAAACCCAATGTTTTCAGCCAAACATCTCTCGAGAAGAGCGTCGACGCATATGTCACCACTCTCCCCGTTACCTCATCCTCGACAACACTTTGTAACGCCATGGTATTGACACCATTCTCCGGCGATGTCTGATTCACGAAGAAGCTGAACACGTTCTGAACGATTGTCATCTTGGTGCTTGTGGCGGTCACCTTTCCGGGATGGCCACAGCCCAAAAAATCCTACGTGTCGGCTACTTTTGGCCCTCGATTTTCAAAGATTGCATCGAGGCCGTCAAAAAATGCCCACCCTGCCAAATCTTCAACAAGAAGACACGCACCCACCCTACTGCGCTGCACCCCATTATTTCCATTGGCCCCTTTTCCAAATGGGGTATCAATTTCATGCAATGTAAACCTACCTCAGCCAGGGGGCACGGTTACATCATCGTCGCCGTCGATTACTTCACAAAATGGGCTGAGGCTATGCCTACCTTCCTGAACGATGGATGTACTGCAGCTCTATTCCTCTTCAAACACATCATTACTCGTTTTGGCGTACCACATGCCATTGTCACCGACCATGGTGCACATTTCAAAAACCAGATGATGAGCGAATGACACGTCAAATTGGGTTTTCGCCATGAAAACTCATCCCCTTACTATCCTCAAGAAAATGGACAAGTTGAAGCTATCAACAAAGTCCTAAAAACCATGATCCAACGCATGGTAGGGGAAAACAAGACATCGTGGCATTTACAACTGTTTTCTGCTCTCTGGGCCTATCGCACGTCCGTGAAAACCTCAACTGGATTCACTCCGTTCTAGTTGGTCTATGGCATTGAAGCCGTCTTACCAATCGAGTGCGAAATTTTGTCACTCAAATTGAAAGTAGAACTCCTGCCCCACACTTCTGCGGAAGAAGAACGATTCTTGTACCTATCCAAGATGGACGAAACACGCCGTGATGCTACTCTAGTTAATGAGGCACATCAGAAACGGATCAAGAGTCAATATGACAAATCTGTCCAACCTCGAGCCTTTGCAGAAGGAGACTTAGTCCTCATTTATGACCAAGCACACGATAAATTGGGAACAAGAAAGTTAGAACCTATGTGGCACGGTCCTTATATCGTGAAGCGTGTTTTACACAGAGGTTCTTACGAACTAGTAGATCATGATGGAATTTCCTTGGGAGAGCCCCGAAATGGGATTTACCTTAAAAAGTACTATGCCTAGATCACCTAGCATCTGTACTTTGTACACTATTGTATTTTTAGTTTGATGTGCCTTTTCTTTCGCGTGCTTGAGTCTTTACCGTTGCCACTCATGACTGTGCCTGTGTTTTCATGCGCAGATGACGTCTGCATTTCCTATATTTTTTGGGTTCGCGGATGGTGCCAGCCGACACACCCGGAACATTGCCTTGGTAGCATGGGTTATTTATCAGTTAGACGAGCTGGTGAGTTCAGGAGGCATCTGTTTAGGACCAGAAACCAACAATATGGCAGAATATCATGCTGTCATCGGACTGTTAACCCAAGCCTCCTCCCTAGGTATTTCTCGTATCATTGTTTACTTAGACTCCCAACTCGTGGTTTATCAACTCAATCGCATCTACGCTATCCGTAGTCCTATCCTGCTACGTCTACACTTGCAAGTTCGTCGTCTCAAACGAATGTTTGATTACATTGAATATAGACACATTCCAAGAGAACTTAATAGTGTTTCAGATTCCTTAGCCAATTACATCATGGATCGGTATTTAGCCCACAGATAAGATTCAAGGAAAGAAAAAAACTGTACATTACATGTAAATTAAAACACATCACAGACATCATCATGTACAAACCGTTGGCATCATAAAACTCGAAACTGTATATATATATATATATATATATATATATATATATATATATATGGCGTGACTAAAATGTTTACATTACATCAAAAAGTATGTAAGAAAACAAAATATTGGGTCCATCCTCCCATACAACATCGCCAGGCAAGGCATACAAAAAACATGATCGCGGGGAAACTCTAATCTCGCCACACTACGTTGTGCTGTGAGTAATACAATACTGTGCGTACTACATGCCTCAACAGAGAATTGATATTCTCTGGCACCCCTACAGTGTGCCGCTGTAGATGCAAAGGCACGTCCCCCCTTCGCAGAGGAGGGATACCCATCGTAAGGCCCTGGAGGTTCCTCTCAACCTCCCGAAGGCCCGCCACTGACACTGCTGGGTTTGCTACAACTGGGGCACCGCCACGACATCCTGGCACTGGAATATCCACTGGGTGCACTGCTCCCTTGTCTGCACATTGAAGACAAAACATTTGTTAAACACTCTCTTACATACCCAAAAAAATACATATGCATCAAAAAACATAAAAACAAACTAGACAAGGTACAACTTAGTCTCTTACCTGACTCGTCCCAATCTTCCCCCTCGGGCAGAATCAAATCCATACTCCCACGGAAGTCCACATCAGCATACGGGAAGTCCTCGATCCAGAGGAACTGCCGCCTCAACCAGGCAAAGAAATCACCAGTAAAATGGAACTCGGACTCCGAAACCAACCTCGGGGATAGTCTAGTCCACCTCTCCATCCGAGGCTCATCCACTGGTCATACTGCCAGCGCAATCTGAGGCTGCATCTGAGGGATGCACTCCAAGAAAAATGAGACTAAGAAATAACCATAGCCAAACTACTTTTGGTCGTTCCTACATCGAGAAACTTGTTCCTTCACATTCTGAAGGAACGCCGCACTCCAGTTGAACAGTGTGGGCTCTAAACATTGAAAACCATAAGCCACTTGGGACCTCAAAGCCAAATGAGCACTAGTGCTACCAGTCACACTAGTGATAGCAAACAATATGGATTGAAGAGACAGATCCCAGATATCCTTGATAGGGATCCTGCCCCCTACCAACCTTGCTCCCAGAACACAATGACGTGCCAGATACACGTCCACCTGCTCAGGTAATGCCCTCTGCCCTGTAAAAGCTATAGGGACCCCTCTTTTTGAGAGGCCGGTCAGAAAGTACACATCTTCCAACTCGATAGTCAGGAGATGTGTGCCAATACGGAATCCCTGTTCTGTGATGTCCCAAAGACCAATAATGTGCTCAAGAAGTAGAACCTCGCTTTTCATTTTTTGCAGTTTGAAAAACTTGAGTAACCCACAGGCCCTCAAAGCAGCCCGCGTACGGGGACTCCGCAGAGCGGCTATATCATCTATTTCATGTTCCCGCTCTTTCCACTCGATCATGATTGCCGAATATATCTACAAAACAAAAAATCAAAATTTTAATCATTCCCCACGTTTTTGTGATTTCGGCAATTTTCAAAAAGCATTTTAAAACATAAAAACAAATGCCCATGATTTATAAAGGTAATCAATCATCATTTTTAACCACCACACTCTTAAACATTCATTAAACAATGATTAAAACGTGACAAAAATGAAAAACGTTGTGAGGGGGTGCGTGGGCCCATGCGGGGAGTTTTTGCAAAATTCTTTGGTCAAAATGGTCGATCTAATCAATAGTTAAGGTGTGGGCATCTTAACTACCATTTTCCAATACATTTTCATGAATAATTCCCCCCTTTTTATTAACTTTCAAAAGGAGGCCGATTTGGTTCAAAATGGACAACCTAGGGATTTGTATTTTAAATTAATCATGCTATAAATATCAACTTGAAACTGTACAATTGAAAGAGCAAAGAACGAACACCTACCTGGTTCAGACGGTGTGCGAAACGGTCAATCGTAGCTCCGACAGCGAGAAGAACAAGTTTTGCTCCAATTGAGATTCTCCAACACTCCACAAATTCCTTGCAAATGAAATGGTAAATGAGTTTTTCAAATCAATTCCTATTTATAAAATTTCATTTTCATAAGATATGGTCGTTTTTGGGTTTCTCTAATGGTGAAAATGGCTCGACTAATCCCTGGTTTTTAGTTTCTGGCATTGCAGGCTTATTGGCAGTTCTAATACATCTTTCACTTTGTCGTATTTATGAGCATAGTATTAGTTCGTTCTCAATCTCAACGATATGAGAACGCAACTGGGTAAAGTTTTATCTCTTTTTCGGACCCGTACGGATACGATCACACGAAAAGGGAACCCCCCTAGAGTCTCCTTTAAACCCTTTTCAGACTCTCTAAATATGAAAAGATTGTCGAGTGATCTTTCTTCCTTTCACACTCGTTAAAAGGTTAGAAAGGGCGTCTTTCGAGTGATAATTTAACCCTTTTTCGGTCTCGACGGACTATCATACGAAAAAGGAACTGAGAGAGTTCTCTTTTAAGTGTTTTTCCAAACTCTATAATCCCGAAAAACCTTCAATTTTTCTGTCTTTGGGCTCGTTAAAACACACATCGACAGACCCATATGGGACCGAACCCTTACTTCTTCCAGTTCGTTAAACAAAAGAAGAGGAACTTACCGAAGGTGAGTTATATCGAGCATGTGTTATCCTCCTCGAGCTCGTTAAATTAAAAAGAGGTACTCATCTATCTGGATGGGGGAAAAATTGAAAGGAGCAAGCCAAGCAGTCTCTTGAGAACACCATCTAGCAATTCTTAGAGTCGCCCTTGAACACGACACTTTGTCACTTTGCACATATCATAATTCACTGAACCTCTGCACTGAGCCAATCCTTTGAGTTTCCTTTCACTCCTTTGGGTCACCCGACGCAAGTCACTGTATCCATTGCACAATTTTGGTCCATATCATGTTTTGCTGTTGTTCCTCAGTGTTCAAGGGAAGTATCCGCCTCGAGAGTCAACCATCCCAAATATCTTGCCTCAAAACCTGTGTCAGTCCATGTCCATTTGATCTACCAATTACATCTCTATGTCCATTTCGTGTCGTTGATGGGGGATACATCAGGGCCCTCCCTCGACGAGTCTATTCTTGTCGACTTCAACACATTATCCGAGAGCTAGACTTAGAAACTTTTTGGTACTTTGGGACCTGCATGCCTCAATGGCAGGCCTCCTCACATTCGACAGTAGGTTTACGTCATTGACCTCTGATCGAATGATTCCACAAATGTTCGACTTCGGCTCATTTATTCACGTTCGGTGGAATGTACTGGGATACCTTGGGAATCATTGACATTAATGGTGATCTCCCTCGCACTTGTTAACGGTTTACCTCATTGACCGGTAATCAAGTGGTTTCTGCCATGTTCAACACCAAAACATCTATTCACATGGTTAGAATCGTATCGCATAGGGATTGGTAAGAAGACCCTGGGTTGAGTAATTCACCTTGATACATTTTTCACCTAGGTTGCAAAGGAATTCTGGACAAAGAACACATACATTGTTACATAGATCCACTTTGTATTGTTCGTGGCTATGTCTTGTCATATCGTAGATCCACTGTGTATTCTTCGTGGCTACGATCAGTCTAAATTATCAAAGTATAGATCCACAGTGTATCTTCGGTGGCTATACCCTTTTTTACCAATACGATTATGGATCCGCAGTGTATTTTATGGCGGCCATATCTTGTAGATCTTGATCACCCAAGCATAGGTATGCCTGCCTTGGGTTTTGAAATATGTCATGATATTTGTTGGATGTTGATGTGCAGCTTTCATCAGGTTCTCCGAGTCCATACCCTTGCTTGAACGTCTGCAAAGTATTTTAGTCATCAGTTCGTATCTTCTGGCTTCATACTTTGGGGGGCATTCTGTTACACGTCAAAATTACTAAGTGTCGCATTGTCCCTGTCAATCGTCGTAAGTGTCGCATCTTCCCTACAGCTTTTTCAAGTGTCGCAAGTTGACCACTAGTGTCATAAATGATGTTCAGACATAATGTTGTGATAACAACTCTAAGGAAGCACTTATGACACCTCATATGACTGATTTGAAGAGCAAGAACTGATCCACTGGAATCAAATAACTCTTGACACCTGAAAGAGGCCCTGAAACAGTGGTTTGGAAGGGGAACGCTCCTCTAATACAGCTGGAGAAGCGCTGRCGCTCCTCTAYCATGATYCAKAAGCGTTATAACRCCCTTCAKCCCTTMTGGAGGAGCGYTGMTYACCTTAAGAGCGTTGGYGCTTTCCCAAGKCACATCAGGARTGCTATARCRCTCTGATACCCCTTTTGGGGGAGCRCTCCCTATTCTGGGTCAATTGTTAGCCCGTTGAGTTGAATGAGGAGGAGATCATTCGAGATTAGAAGGCAGTTGTGCTCGAATTCTTGGTTTCATCAAAAGATCCCTGATCCAAGGAGATGGTTCCTAACTGGTTCTAAACATAACTCAAAGAGGTTAGGCCTTTCCCAACCTATATAAACAGGCTCTATGATGGTGGAAAGGGGGAAGAACTGAACATATAAAACTTATGATCTTGGAGGAAATTGACAGTCAGCCAAAGAGAAGTGATCAGTGAAGCTGCTGTTACCCAGGTTGTGGATCTTTCAGGCAAGGGTTGGACGAAGAGGACTTGACAAAGCTGTTGCATTCGCATATACAATTGTAAGTATTGTTGTCATCACTCTCATTAATATGACACGCTTGGCCTGTTTCTTTCTAGTTTGTGTCTGATACCACATGAACTTATCATTTATTGATAGATCTGTTTTCAAGCTAATTTCAATAGAGTAGGAAGTGGTCGTACCTTGTTTTGTCCACAGACCTCAGCGAGGAGCAAAAGGATTGGAGCGCAACTCGGAGCGTGCAGGGACAAACGTCGATTAAAAGGTACTTTTGTTATTCTCCCTTCTCATGCATTAGGCTTAGATAGATTTGAAAGGAAGTCAGTGTCCACGTTAAGAATTTTTCTGTCTAGGGTTAAGGTCAAGCCTCAGAGGTGATCTACCTATCCGCAGGGAGATTTTCCTACAACAGTGTGGTTGCCCCCTGAGGGAGAAGCAGGGGGAGCAATGCCAGGAGATGGTGAGGGTTCACTCAACATAAACCATATGTTGAAGTACTGAGGGGTACCCGTGGTGGTTGGGTGGAGAGTGTTCGTAGGGGAATGAGCAGGGGAGTTGGGGGGTTGCGGGGTAAATCCTTAGAGACATCATTTAAGAACCATGGAGGCGTTGGGAGTGCCTCGGGCTCAGGAGAAATGACATGAAGATCCGCTAGTGACGAGGTAAGGTCATTGGTCGTCTCTGCAGGTTGGTGAAGTAGGGCCAATTGACGTTGCCTGTATTCGAGTATCATAGGACACTGGTATGTAAAATGAGTTAATGAATCACAGAGAGAGCAAGGGAATCTCATACATTCGTTGACTGAAGTGGTGACATAGAGAATGTCAGTGATGTTTGTTGAAGAGGATGTAGCAGGGCGTAGGTTGTTCTGGAAGTTCTGGCGTATGGCCGCTAATGTCTTCCGAAAGCACGACAGTGCTGGGAAATGGTGGGTGTAATGGCCATACTATGAACATATAGCACAAGCATATTTGTTCCTCAACCCTTTACTACTAGAAGGGTGGGTGGTAGTGGGGGGACTAGCAGTAGTGACGGGTGTTTTGGGAGTTTGATTGGGGGGAATCAAATTCTGTAATTCAGGTAGTGATGGGCAGTTGTTGGTTTGGTGACCCTCTTTCTCACATAGCATGCAAGGTGGTGGGATGCATGGAGGAAGTGGAGCGGTGGGTTCCTTCTTCTTTCTCCTACCCCCAGCTGTAGCAGGGGGGTTAGGGAGTATGGGGGTAGTGGGGGTAAGGACAGGAATCGTCATGGGGAGGCCTTCCTATGGGGGAAGGGATGGTCATGGAACCATCTCTGGTGGGTGTAAATACCAGACTGGGATTGCTAACACCATGTTGGGTAGTGTGAGCGTTGCGGCTACCTGAAAAGCTTCGATACCGGGTGGGGGGTAAAAGAAGGGAATTTGAGTGAGAGGTTGGGGAACTGTCTCCCAAATGGGATTATTCCCTTGAGGGGGTGTGGGTTCCTAAGGAGGAAGAGCATCCTACGTGTGAGTTCTGTTAGATGAGATGATGCATACTTTATTAGTAGGACAAAGGAGTGGTAGTTCTCCATGGTATGTCCCTAATAAGGATGGATCTTTGAAAATCCCAGGACCCATTTCTATGAGTGGATATGCATCTTGGTTGGTGTGAATGAGAGGAAGAATGTTATCGAGGTTGGCATATGGGTTAGGCTCATAATGTGAGACTTGGTCGATGGTCACGATCTTCTTGTTGTGGGGGAACATGATTGTCCGAAAGATGGAAGACGCCACTGCCTTCATAGAATACATGTAGCTACGTCCGAACAAGATATTGTAATTGAGTGGAGCGTCGATAACTTTGATGTCAATGAGAATAGTTTTTCCCCCGAGTTCAATGAGGAAATTTTGGAAGAGCCCTTCAGGAGATGATGGTCGTCCGTCATAAGCTCGTAATGTGATGGCGGAGGGTATGAGTTCCGGGGAACCAAGTTTCTGCCATACTGTTTTGGACATGATGCATGTAGATGCACCTTCATCGATGATACACCAATGAACGGTGATGTTCCATATTTTTACTGGTATTTGAATAGCGACCAGGGCGAGAAGACGAGGTTCACTGTTTTCAAGATCAAAGGTGATGAGTCGAGTATCTGCAGGGTCGACTACCCCCAAGGCGGAAAGTAGTGATTTCCGCTGAGTAGGGCAAGTCTGGAGGACTTCCAAGACTGACATGGCAGCCGGGGATTGTGCTAAGTCGTCGACCAAGCTGTAGTTATGAGCTGTCCTAGCCTGTGGATTGTGGACATTTCGACGCAATGGGATGCGAGGGATGTGAAGCGGTGGTTCGGAAGAAGGGTGAGGGATCACCAACAAGGGCCCTGTTGGTGCATTGTTTGTCTCTGGAGAGACAGGAGTAGACTCAGTTGGTGTATGATACTGACGATTACGTGTTTGCAAAAGGATTTCTTCCTCGCTGGTGAGGAGAATTGTATGTTCTGGGGTTGTGGTATTGACCCACCTGAGGTGGGGGATGTTGTGTGTCCTGTTGGGTGTGTATCACACCTTGATGTGGGATAGGATTTTGCAGCACGGTGGGAGGGGGTTGTTGCACATATTGTTGTGGTGCCTGCTGAGGGGCAGTTTGTGCAGGGGAAGGGGGAAGGCTCCCAGAGTCTTTCAACCATTTGAAATCAGCAATCTGGGGGCAATGGTGAGTGTAATGACCAAAATCACCACAAAGGGAACAAGGGAAGATGGTTTTAACATTATTCCTCCCTTGGCATTTGTTATTATTTCCCCCTTGGGGGTTTTGGTTCCCTTGGTTCTGGTTGCCCCCAGTGGGTTGGTTCTGTGGGGGTTGATTCCCGCCTTGACCTGGGTTATTGTTATTCATGTTCCGTCCTTTCTTCTTGGCATTGTTCGACGGATGAGTTGGGTTGGCTGTATTCAACTGTTCAAAATTTTGGTATTGTTGAGCAGCAGTGGGTTGAACAAAATTTACCCCTGCATGAGGATGTGGGGGAACCATGGGTTGTGGAGGACCAGGAAACGGAAAATATGGATTTTTTGGAGGTACCGATCCATAAGGTACATAGGAAGGCATAATTCTCTCACTAGTACTATAAGCTGACATTGAGGGAGTACCACTGTGTGAGGGAATAGGTGGATGTGTGGGAGGTGTCGGTGGTGGTCCACTGATGGGTGGAGGTATAGAAACAGGGTATGGCTATTGATAAGGGGGTGGGGGGTAATAAGAAGTGCCCCCATAGGCCAGCGGGTATTGAGGTGTTCCATACATCGGTGGTGGTTGGGGTTGTGGACCATGGTGTGTGGTGGCACCTATTAGTCTGCCTGTTGAGTGTGACATCCCAAGTTTGTCTTGGCCAAATGGCACAGGTTTTGGAAGATCAGGAAGTACCATGTATAAGTACCCTGACTGTGCGTAGATAAGGTCATATTGTTGGGCCTTACTGATGGCTTCCTCTTCAGATTGTGGGAAGGTGGAAGCTATATCCTTTCCAAGGAGAGAGACAAGTGATCTAAGAAACCAGTCAAGACACTGTTTCTTGGTGGTTTCTGCTTTACACAAACTACGACGCCTACGCCACTCATGAATGTGGTCAGCGATGTGTGTGGTTGAGGTTTTTTTGAAGTTAGACAGTAGTTATAGACCATTGTCATTGCGGATGGGTAATTGGAAAAAGGTCAAGAATGCTTTGGCCAATGACTCCAAGGTCGCATGGGACCCTGATTTTTCTTTGACATACCATTTGGCTGATGGGCCAGTAAGTGTGAGTTGAAATAATCGTAGTCTGATGGAATCATCCATAATGATTTTAGAAGAACACCATAGATGAAAGTTCATGACATGGTTGGTGGGGTTATCCCTCGCCTTTCCCTCAAACTTTGGTATATCTGAAGGAATTTTTGTTGGCATTGCAGGCCATGTGGCGTCATGCAATATAGGATCATTAGTGAGTTTGGTGAGATCCGGTATGTTGAGAAAGGCCAAATATGGCATCTGTAGTGGGGGGGGAGGGTTATCTCCGGCCATGGTGTGTTTTGAACCTGACCCTTGATGGGGACTAGGTGGGTTGGTGCTCCCTCCTTGAGAGGAAGTGGGTCCTCCACTCCCATGTAAAGGAGAGAAAGTGAATGGATGACCTTGGAACGTAGACCCAAGTAATGTAGAACCAATCAAAGTTGATCCTAAGATAGTAGCACTCACAGGAGTGTGTGGAGGAGGTGCCGATGAGCGGGCATGACCAGATACTCCCCCTAAGATAGGCGGGAGGTTGAGAAAGCGTCGTGAACGACGGGGGTTCTGTGGTTCCCCTATGATGTCAGACTAGTTGTGTGAATGTGTGCAAAAAGTGGTGAGAGAAATATAGAAACAAGAGTCTTTGCTGTGACTGTTTACACAATATATATATCAAAGTCAAATTGTAATCAGATGTGCATCATACATAAAATGAGAAAGAAGCATATATATAGGTAAGAGGGTTTTTTCCGCGTGGGGAAATCAAAAGAAAGAAAATACTCGTGTCCTAGAAGACGTAACGTCCTTCCTCTCAAATAGAACTGGACCTTCTAAAAGTACTCAACAGTGGGGTCTGAAGTCACTGGAAGAGACACTAGTGAAGGATGAAATAATTGGTTATAATGAGAGGTAGAGGGGGCATATCCTGAAAGAGCTGGCGATATTTCCCAATAGCCACACAAAATCCGATCAATGTGCAATTGCATCCCATAATCGCCACCTGGGGAGATGTCCTAAAGTTGGTCACTAGGTACCTCAGTCAAAGTGCGGCATTTAGATTTTCGGCTTGAGAAATGGGTCACACGCTGGATCCCGTCCAAGAGGTGGGTGCCTCAAGGGTGGATGCACAGAACAACCGAACCTCAGCCTTCGACCCTTCATGGGTATCTCCCTACCTTATGGTGATTGGAACACTTGACTTGGAGGATTTGAAGTTCCCTATTTGACAACCTCTATGTTTTATCAATGTGAGAACCAGATAACGGGGAGTTATTTGGATGCCTATCCCCGGAATCCTACCTAGACTAAAAAATTTATTTTGGCACCTCCTATGAAGGAAAACTTAGTGAGTTTTTAGAAAGATTTTAGATGAAATTGTTTTGTGAGGCTGGGGGTGAGAACCAACCTCGTTTGATTAAAAGTGGGAGTGGATAGTCCTGTCAAGAAAAGATGGGGTATTTTTCGGAATCCCTTTGGAGGAAAATTACTTAGACCTCCACGTTTCGAGAAGAAGCTATGTGAGTGAAAAGTGACTTTTGTGTGTGAGTGAAAGTGTGCCAAATTTTAGTTGATTAGATGTCACCTTGTTGCATGTGGACTTCGCTTGGTCCTTACAAGAGTTTGATTACCTAATTAGCTAGATGTCATTGGTACAACCTTGCGGAATTCAAAAGCCCTAGGAAGCTAACATGTGGACATGTGGGTCCATTACTATCCTTTAACTCCCTATTTGTGAGATAATCTAGAAAATCATGAAACTATCCTAGATTGAGCATGTGGGCATGTATGGGTCCGTTACAAACCTTTAAACTCTCCTAGTGTTTTGATCTAAGAAAGAAAAATTCTAACCACTATTTTATCTTTGTAGCATGTGGGCATGTATGGGCCCGTTACAAGTTTAAAATGTGTTTGAAAAATGAAACTAAGAGGGGTCCCAAAAAGGGTCGTTGTCCTCTCCTAAAGGTTTTAAAACTTTGTTAAGGGAGATGAGATTGTTTTCACAATCTTTTTCTGATTCTCAAGATCGCTTGAAGGCGCGAGAGAAGAGCATAATCAAGGATTGTTACTTCAAATTCTAGTCCCAAATGTGAGTTAGATGTGATTAAGTGTGATTGTCCAACTTAGATTATTAGTCAAAACAAGCCATCCACGTGGCTAAAAGAAAAGAAGGGAAATTGATTTTTATCCTCCTAAGTGCCTATGTGTGTTAGACTAACCCCTTTATATGGTGAGGGGACTAAGTGTGGTGCAGTATTTAGAGCATGCATAACATCATTCTTAAGAAGGAAAAAGACCTTCCCCACATCCCAACAACTTACAATGAGAAATTTTAATCAAATGCGTGGCCCCTAGTGCAGACAGAGGCGCATAGAGCGCAGGCGCACGAGCGGAGTTGAGACAGAAAGCGCATGCGTGCAGAGAAAGGATGTGTTTTATGAACATGCATGCACGATGCGTGTCTGTGGGGTGGAATACCCACGCACCTGTGACAAACGGCCGAGAAAGAAAATACGGATGGATATCTCTCAATTCTACTGTGAATTGACTGGTTAGCAGGTCGAGAGAGGCTGGTTTGTGCACCTGCAAGTTAAACAAACTAAAAGGAAAGAAAAATAAACCCAAATGAGGGAGGAATTGATACCTAATCCCCAGTATGGTCGCCAATCTTTTTTCACCTTCTTCATCACCGTGGTGAGCAAATAAGAGGTGCTTACATGCCCAGTTGGGTCTTGCTGAGCATGACAGTTGTAGATGAAAGAGTTAGAGAAAGAAAAACAAAACTATAAGCAAGAATTAAACTAATACAAACTAAAGCATAAGCATATGGGCAAAGAAATAACAAACACAAAAAGACCAATATCACCAATGTTTTTGGGCTGATCTATTGATGAAATCAAAGCACAATGAAGAAAGGGGACTATGAGTCCCTTCTTCCTCCAAAGGAAGGCTCTTTGACCCTCACAAGCTTGCTCTCCGTACAACAAGAAAATGAAAATGGTGGTGAAAGAATTCCTAGAACATCCACTCAATGGAGAGGTGGATTGCTCAATGAAATGGTGCCAATGTGTTATTGTCAAGGAGTGAGTCCTTAAAACAATCTAGGCAGCATAACATTACATGAAATTCCTTGAGAAAATGATGTTTCTTCATGGCTTTTTATAGCATTGCATTGGGTGATTATGTAACTCCTTTGAAGTGTGAAAAGGGGCTCTTTAGGGCTTCATTAGGTCTTTGACCAGCCTACCATGCAGATTCAGCTCAGATTTGAGGGTCAAATCAGCTTGGGAGCTAATCCATAAGTGGTTGGGAGGCTGACCAATTCAATAAATACGCCAATTAGTAGGTGCGTGGGTTTTTGCACCAACAGTCGCGCATCGTGCGCGTATGTGCGCATGGTACGTTCATGTTCCGCGCATGTGCACGCGCACCAAACTTCTGTAAAGTGCCCTTCAATTTTTGGTTACTTTGTATGGTTTTTGACCTTTTTGGAATGCTGTGAAATTAATTCAGTGCCATGAATGACTTCATTACTGTTTGACGATGCTGATTTCTTGTCGCCATGTGTGGACAAAATTTCAGTGATAACAATTTTCTTTCCTTGTTGACAATGCTTGCATAAAGTGTTGGTTGGTTTCATGATCTGGGGGATTTCTCTATCTGCTTCTTTTTTGTTGACTTTGACAAGGTTATCAAAATGTATGTGACCCATTCTTCTGTGCAATAGCCAACTTTCATATTCCTTTCCTAGACAACAATTTTCATTTCCAATTTCACTTAACACATATATGTTGCTTGAAGTTCTTGCAGCTGTAGCGACCAATTTCCCTGAACCTTCTTTTATTATCTCACACTTTTGTGAATTTAAAGTAACTTTATGAGCTTGGTCATACATTTGAATCAAACTTAGAATATTATGTTTCATATCTTCTACTAGTAGAACATTTTCTGCCTTTTCATTCTTCCCAATTTGGACTGTGGCTTTTCCAATGATTTTGGCTGAATCATCATTTTCGAAGGAGACTGATCCATTTCTTTCCTTTCATAATGTAAGAAAATTTTCTCTATCACCTGTCATGTGTTTTGAACACCCACTGTCAACATAGCAACCACGTTTCTTCTGTTTATCTTGTAGAACGAGTGTGCATTATTCATTACTATATTGATCTTGCTTTCTTATCCATGTCCTTTTCTGTGGTTCTTGTTTGTGACTATTGTTGTTCTGTTGAGGTTCTTTAGGATGGATTGTCATTTTGCACTCTTTTTCCACATGTCCAAAATTGTTACATTTGTAACATTCCACTTCATTTCTCAAGGATTCAAACTTGTTGTAATTGATTCTCTGTGTTTCACTAGACCTTCTTGAATAACCCCTTTGTGTATAACTCTCAAAGTTGTTGTTGTTCCTGTTGTTAGCTCTGCAATTCACAACTTTATGTCCAAAATTATTACATGCATAACATAAACCAAAAAATATAGTTTGATACCTGGGAATTGAGGATCCTCTGAAAGGAAGTGCTCTTGTGAATCCTTCTTCTTCTTGAGGCCTATCTGTCGTTTGTTGATTCTGAATTCTGAATCTTATCGATGGAGGAGTGTCCCTGTAATCTTCTTTGTATATCTTCCTATCCCTTTTGATTTTTTCTACATAGTTTTTTGGATAGGTTCCTTTCTTTGTTGTTTTGGAGCTTGATCCCTTTTTTGTTTGATTGTATCCAAGTTTGGTCTTGTCAAAATGGGATTTTTGACCGCTGATAATGCCATCCTTGAGCTATTCTGCATATTTTTCTTTTGAATATCCTTTCTTAATGTTACAATCTATGCTTCCAAGTTTTCGATGATCCTGTCCTTTTCTTCTAGTTGTTCTTTGAGTGCTTCTTCAATTCTTTTATCTTCTTCTATTTGAACTTTCAATTTTGTGATCATTTGTTCTAGTTTTTGAGTGTCTTCTTTCTTATGTAGTTCTTCTTGTAGTTTCTTGTTCTTCTTCTTTTCTCTTCTGATAACTTCTATGGCACACTTTAATTCTTCTCGAAAGTCAACTTCTGCTTCTTCAACTTCTTCTTCGGCTTCTTCTTATTCTTCTTCTGAGTCTTCTTTGTCAGAGTCTTTTATTGCCATGAATAGAACTCTTCCTGTCTCATTGTCACTGACTTAATTTTCATCTGATGATGAGATGTCTTCTTTGGTGCATAGGATTTTCTTGAAAACTTTCTTTGTAGTTCTTTTTCCTTTATATGTTTGTTTTCCTTTTGAGTAAACTTCATCATTTCTCCTTTTCTCCTGAGGACATTTTTTAGAAAAATGACTAATACCATCAAAATTAAAACAAATTAAAGGAAGCTTACCTCTATACCTACCGTCGGTTCCCTTGTTCAGTCTTTTGATGAAGTTGGCCACTTCTTCATCATCTTCCGAGAGGTCACTGTTGCTGCTATATTCTTCTTGTTTCTCTTTCTTTTTCTTTGATATTTTGGATGCTTTGAAGGATTCTTCTTTTACATATGGATTTTCTTGTTCAGTTCTCATTTCATATGTTGTGAATATTCTATGCAGTTCATCCATTCTTATTGAGTTTAGATCCGATCTTTCTTCTAGTGCTGATATCTTAGGGTTAAATCTCATAGGAAGAGATCTTAGTACCTTTTGAACAATTACAGATTCTTCAATTTCTTCTCCCAATCCTATGATTGCATTCATTGTTTTATCGACTCATAAGAAGTAGGTTGCAATATTCTCATCTTCCTTCATTTTTAGTTGTTCGAATTGACCCATGTAAGTTTGAACCTTTGTTGCTTTGACTTTTGTATCTCCTTCATAAATATTTCAAAGCTTGTCCCAAATCTCTTTAGCGGATTTACAATGTGCAACTTTGGTGAATACTGTTTCACTGAGACCATTTAGAAGTGCATTTGTGGCTTTGGAATTATTTTTAATGAGTTTCACTTCTTTGTCATTTGTTGGTGGAACTGCTGGTGTTGTGTATCCATCTACAATTGATTGTCAAATTTCAAATCCCTATGCCTATATATATGTCTTCATCCTTATGCTCCAAAAAACATACTTCTGTCCATCAAATTGTGGTATTCCATCTTTATACAAGTTATTTCTCTCCATGATCTGCCTTTCAATGGTTAAACTGATTTTTGAAGGAACCTACTTTGATACCAATTGTTGGATTAATGAGAGGGGGGGTGAATCAATAATAGAGAAATTTAATCCTTTTTAACCAAATAATCCAAGTGTTATGTCAATGTAGAATTATCATCCAATAATGAGCAATGAAAAAATGAACAATCATACACATACACAGTACACTAGTGTTTTACATGGAAACTCAAAGCGGGAGAAAACCACATAATGTTTTTTCTTATATGTATTGAAGAATTACATTCATTGGAAGAACAAAATTCCTTTGTTTTCTAGCTGCAATTGGAAGGAGGCTCCAACCCCCTAGTTTCTCAGGATACAACTTGAGGGAAGATCCAAATCCTTAATTATATGGCTACAACCAGAAGGAGGCTACAACCTCCTATGTTCTCCGGCTACAACCAAAAGGTGGCTACAACCACCTATCCTTGCCCCATCCAACCACCCTGAAGTAGAAGTAGAATGATGGAACCACTGTCACACTATCACTGTGAGATATACTACTTTAAACATGTATCAATAAATTTGAACCATGCATCAACCATGCATCAAATTATACCTCAACCTGTAATCAACTTGTACCATAAACAAGTGCATCAACCATGCACCAACCTGTACCAAACAACCTGTAATAAACTTGTACCATAAAAAAGTGCATCCAACCATGTACCGAGTATGTACCAATCATGTTTCAACTACTCATCAACTATGAATCATCAATATGTACAAACATCATCAACTATACACCTCATGTATGTGCCAACTCATCAACTACTTGTCTCAACCATGTACTCAACATGTACCTCAACCAAAATCCCTCATCAATTTCATCATAAAATTTTTATTTATAGCTATGTAATAGGCCTGGTGTAAATGATCACATTCCTTCAAACCTTCCTTAACTTTAACAACAAGAGACTAGCATTTTCATCGAACTTTTCTTTAGTCTCACATGCCTAGTTTTGGATTAGTCAACAACCCTAACTTGAAGTAATCATAACTTTGTACCTGTAATGTATAATATATGAAAATGATACACAATGTTCTTTAGTGTGTTTAATGCAATTCCTCCAAGTTTCACTACCTACAACCTCTCAGAAAAGGAGTTATAGCAAAAATGGCATACCTTGCTGGATTCTGGCTATTCTAGAGAGATACCTTGTAGAGCGTGCCCCACATGGAATATTTGTTGAATTGATCTGAAATGGTTACACATAATATTAAATAATGTAATCTAAACAACACATTTTTTCTTACTAAATTTGGATATGTTATGAAGAAGTTATGATGTTTTTACCTGAAACACCTGTTTTTGACTAGTTTCAGGACTAGCCACAAACCCTATTTTCCATGGAGTGTAACACCAAAAATGAAACGACCCACAATATGAATTTTTTAACACATATACTTGGATATGTTTCCTCAATGGAATATAAATTTCATGGTCTGAATCATTCTATAAAAATAATTATTGCGAAAATGGTGAGATGAACTGTAAATAACATACCTTAGAAAGCATCATCAAAAGAATTTATCTGTCATTGAATTCCAACCTTCTTTTCTTCAGCTTCCCTCAAAAATTCATATTAGATATCCTTTGGTTACCTCAGACACCTATAGGTATTCAATATTCTCAATTTTTTCTTAAATGAGAGATCCTTTCCTCTTATTTATACTCTCCAATAAGCTTCCTTAAAAACATCTTCTAGGTCACTTTGCCCACTTTCCTTATTTTAGGGTTAACCCACTTCTAATTTCTCTATTGAATTTATTATTTAAATACTTTATTTTGTATTCACTTTGAATTATAGTACACTCATCACTTCACTTTATTATTTACCTTCTAAAAACTCTTAAACCACTTTGAGTACTTTGACCTTTTGGGGCTTCTTGATGACATATGAGGGTCCTCCAACTTCATAAGGCTATAAATATCAAACTATGAGGAGTTATGTGATGTTCCACATACCAAAATAATGGAATGACATGTACTATCCATATAGAATAATATTACCTTCAAATATATAAAAAATCATACCATTATCCATCAAACAAACTTGGGTCCATTACCCAAACATGGGTTCTCCAACTTCACATAGTCATAACTCTCTAACCGTGAGGACTTATGTGATGTTCCACATGCCAATGGAAATGGAATGACAAGAAATATCCATCTAGGATAGTTTTCCTGACAAATTCATTGTCCTTCATCTCATTATTCCACAATTAGGCATGGGTTCACTTTCTCCGCAAAGTGTCTTCCCATGAGGGAATTCACCATAAGGGGACCACTTTGGAGTTCATCCATATTTACTTCTTATCAACCATGACAAGAAAATAATGAGCCATATTTACATCAAACAATCTTGGGTCCAGTACCCAAACCTTTGTGTTGCAGGGATTTCTTCAAGGGTTGACATTGTTGGGTATGTGTTATATTCTTTGCAAGAGTAGTTGTATGTGAGTGCCTGCACCGAGCGCACATGGGGGTTAGAGGGGTGCGGAGCCCCTCGCACGGGGGTTCAGGGGCAGCGCCCCCAATTTTTTTTTTCGGGCCGACATATTTTCACCGGGCCAACATATTTCTGAGACAACATATTACCGGGATGACATATTTTCGGAACCACGTGATATTTAGGTGGTTTTTTCGGCACATGGTTTTTTGCCGATGGTTTTCTATTTCTAGTTAAGGAATTAGGGTTTTGGACTAATCCAAGTCATTGGGTTAGGGTTTTGGATGCTGTTGGCTCCTATATGTATATTGTATTGTAAACAATGTAACACAATGTATGAATATAATATATGTTGGTTTTCCCGGTTTGGGTTTCCAGGTGAAAAAAAAAACTCTGTGTAATGTTTGTATTTGCCATTGTATCTTTTCTGTTCTTTTCTAAATATCAGTTTGCAGTAGATATTGTACAAGGTTAGAATTTACATTTGGTATCAGAGCTTTATTGGCTTCAGGGGGACGCCTTTGTCGTCAAGGGTTTGGCTCGAGACTATGATAAGCCTTGTTACAGTGGGAGATTTGCGGTATTGTTTTTCAGGTGAAAAGAAATGGAAAGAAATTTGAAGATGGAGATCGAGAAGTTTAATGGGAAAAGCTTTGAGTTGTGGAAGCTCAATATGGAAGATCTTTTGGTGGATAGAGATCAGTGGATTGTGGTAGATCCATGTACGACACCTACAGGAACTTCTGCAGATGACTGGAAAAAGACGGATCAGAAGGCAAAGAGCACAATTCGATTGTGTCTCTCCGATTCAGTATTACTAAATGTGTCAGAGGAAGCTACAGCCAAAGATTTATGGGAAAAGTTGGGGAAGTTGTATCAGTCTAAGTCCCTGGTAAATAAACTATTCCTGAGAA
>ML803960.1:79516-92808 GCA_009831015.1 Picea engelmannii | reverse complement strand
AGTTGGCAGTTTGATGTATGCAATGGTCTGTACTAGACCGAACATTGCACATGCAGTGGGAGTTTTGAGCAGGTATATGTCAAAACCAGGGAAGGAGCATTGGACAACAGTAAAAAGAGTTTTCAGGTATTTGCATGGCACTGGTAGCTATGGATTGTGCTACGAAGGAAGACCAGGATTGGACAGAGTGGTTGATATACATGTCTTTGTGGGTGCAGACTGGGCTGGAGATTTGGATCATAGGAGATCTACAAGCGGGTATGTGTTTAACCTATTTGGAGGAGCAATAAGTTGGATGAGCAAAAGACAGGCTGTAGTGGCACTTTCAACTACATAATCTGAATACATGGCAGCCACTCATGAAAGTAAGGAAGCAGTATGGTTACAAAGATTGTGTTCAAGTATTGGGTTGGTACAAGAAGCTGTAAGGATAGAATGTGATAGTCAGAGTGTGGTTTTCTTAGCGAAGAACCCTTCTTATCATTCAAAGACAAAGCACATTGATGTTCAATATCATTTTTTAAGAGACATGATTGAAGAAAAGAAAGTATCACTGATGGAGGTGGACACTTTGAAGAATGTTGTAGATTCATTAACAAAATCTGTGAGCACTGAGAAGTTCTCTTGGTGTAGAGGATCCATGGGCATTGCTGCCCTGGATTGTTGACTATGTAACCCTGTAACCCCCTGTGTGCAAATAAAACAACAAGTGGGAGAATGTTGGGTATGTGTTATATTATTTGCACGAGTAGTAGTGTCTGAGCCAACATATTTTCGTTGGGCTGACATATTTCCGGGATGACATATTACCGGGACGACATATTTCCGGGACCACGTGATATTTAGGTGGTTTTTTCGGCACATGGTTTTTTGCCGATGGTTTTCTATTTCCGGTTAAGGAATTAGGGTTTTGGACTAATCCAGGTCATTGGGTTAGGGTTTTGGATGCCGCTGGCTCCTATATGTATATTTTATTGTAAACAATGTAACACAATGTATGAATATAATATATGCTGGTTTTCCCGGTTTGGGTTTCCAGGTGAAAAAAAAAATATCTGTGTAATGTTTGTATTTGCCATTGTATCTTTTCTGTTCTTTTCTAAATATCAGTTTGCAGTAGATATTGTACAAGGTTAGAATTTAAATACATCAATGAAAACCAACCTTAATCAACAACCTAATAGGTACGCACTATATTTAGAAGAGAAAAAAAATGGGTGATCAAGATGTTGGGTTATGACTTTGAAATAATCTTCAAAAAAGGGAAGAAAAATGTTATGGTAGATGCACTCTCAAGAAAAGATCAATATGTTGAGGCATTTCTCTATGTTATCTCTATCATCCAACTTGATTGGATAACAAAAGCAAGGGATGAATGGAAGAATGACGAAGAAGTGTGGACTCTCATTCAAAGGGTGCAATAGGATTCCAATGCATCTGATCCATTTGCATGGAAAAATGATTCAATATGGTACAAAGATCATTTATAGTTATGTAAGAACTGTCAACTCAAACAAAAGGTACTTTTTGAATTGCACACCTCTCCGGCAGGAGGGAGCTTGGGATTTTTAAAAACCTATCATAGGGTCAAGAGAGATTTTTTTTTGGATGGCCTTAAAATTGATGTTCAAAGGTTTTTGGAAGAATGTTTGGTTTTCCAACAAAATAAGGTGGAAACAATTAAGATCCTAGGTGTTTTACAACCATTAGCCAATCCAAGTCAATACTATGAGGAGGTTTCCATGGATTTCATCATAGGGTTACCAAACTCTGAAGGAAAGAGTGACATCATGGTGATTTTTGATAGACTTATCAAGTACACACACTTTTTTGACTCTATCATCCTTTAAAATCCATTACATTTTCTACTGCATTTATGGAGACAGTTCAAAAGCCACGTGGAAACCCAAATATTATTGTAAGTGATAGAGATCCCATATTCACTGGACATTTTTGGACATAATTATTTTCTTGTTTGGGTACTCAATTGACTCATAGCTCATCTTATCATCCTCAATCTGATCTACAAACTGATATAGTGAACAAATGTATGGAAGGATATCTTTGTTGCTTTGTCTTTGATAAACAAACACAATGGTTCAAGTGTTTACCCTTGTCAGAATGGTGGTATAACACTTCCTTTCATACTGCAACAAGATGACACCATTTATGGAACCTTATGGATATCACCCATCATCCATCACTTCTTCTCTAAAATAAAAATATAAGTTTCAATTAGTGTAATATCACATCGAGCATCAACAACAAGTTCTCCAACTCTTAAAGGAAAACCTGATCATGGCACAAAATCGCATGAAACAACAAGCCGATCAACATCGTAGTGAAATGATTTTTGAAGTAGAGGATTTGGTATTTTTAAGACTACAACCATACAAATAGATGTCCCTCAAGAAAGCTAAGAAGGATAATAAATTATCATCGAAGTACTATGGCCCTTATAAGGTGTTGCAAAATATTGGTACTATGGCATACAAATTGGAGTTTCTTGCATCTTCGCGAGTACACCTAATTTTTCATGTTTCATGCTTAAAGAAGGTTATAGGTGACCATATCCAAGTTCAAACTATATTTCCAGAACTTGATGAGGAAGGAAAATAATATTGGATCCTGAAGCTATCACTGACACAAGAATTCTCTAGCCAAGGAATAGATCAATTTTAGAGTATCTTATAAAGTGGAGAAAACTACCTTTTAAAGATTCCACGTGGGAAGATGACTCTTTTATAGAAAATCATCCAGAACTACTCAAGAGTTGAGGACAACACTTTTATGAAGGGGAGGGGTGTGTTAATCCCTAAATCGTGGCACATTACCCCTTAATTGGGGCATATTTCATTATTATTTTTATTTTACTTATGTTGGCTTGGGTCCATTAGTTGTAATTGTACCTCCTAATCTCCTATATATATACCAAGGAGACCTTCTCATTTGGAATCATCTTGTACTTTTGAATTCATATGATGTATAAGGAGGTTTCCCCCTCAAATAGGCTTATTATCTAAATTTATCTCTTTGTCGAGGCGTTGAGTACTTATTCTGATGTTTTTATGCTATTTTGATATTTGGTTCTTAACATCAACTCATTTATCCACACTTATTAGATTGTACCATGGTACCTTGACATCCATTATCATCATCGATGGGTTGTCTCACATTTTTTAATGGTATACATCAATGATTGTTAATCAAATGGTGTATTAATGTGTTCGACCCCAACAAATATATTCACATAGTGTAGACTCATACCATGACAGATCGTTTGAATACTTCAGGTGAAGTACGAGCATCACATATTTTGTGCTCCTACCCAACATATATTGTACTACCCCATATACATTGGTACTTGTAGAGGATTAGTTTTCTCACTCTATTGGTACAAGATATCCTTTGTTCTTGATTTTGAGGCATAGCTCCATTGTCTATCTCTTCGTGGCTATGTTCTACTTTCACATGGATCCACTATGTATTCCTCATGGCCATGTTTGCTACTTTATATATATATATATATATATATATATATATATATATATATATATATATCACATGGATCCACTGTGTATTGTTCATGGCCATGTTGATTAGTCATACTTTCATATATGTCATGGATCCACAGTGTATTTTCTTTGTCGACAATGTGTACATCATTCCTGAGCATGGGTATGCCCAACTTGGGATAGAGAATACTCTTACTTGATTTTGGATGACAATTTTTTTTTTTGGATCAATTGTATCGAGAACCTTCATGGATTATTTCATTGCATCCTCGCCTCTCAGAGTTATAATGTATTTCATCCATCACTCACCCTTCTAACCTCACACATTAGGGGTCATATGTTATAGCACAAATTTCCATATCTATGCATTTGTGACATAGCCCAACCCTTTTCCCTATATTTCTAATCAAAATACCAACTTCCCTCATAAAAGTCACTTAAAAAACATGAATTTTATTTATATCCACGAGTTTCCTATGTGCAACACGTGAAAATCCTCTCCTTGTTATCTTGCAACTAGCGAATGCCCTAAAAAAATGTGAAAAATAAAATAATTCCACATTTTCAGGTGGGGTTTTCGGTTGGGATTGTTTCCAAACCTTCCTGAGCCTGTACCAAATGGAATTCAACCTCCTTAACCTCTCAAGAATGGTATGAATTCATATTTGGGGGAAAATATGAGGGGAATAACTAAGGTGAAAGATCATGTTGGAAAACGTTTAGCAAGTTTCCCTAAACCCCTTCATTATCCGAGTAGCATCCCATACCTGGGAACTCCTTTTCCAGTGTTCATTCCTTTTCTTTATAACTACAGGGTGTGTTCCTATCCTTGTTGAGTTAACCAAGGAAGAACCTCCCTGTAGAGTTGATGCTTGAAGGTCTTTGGAGTAACCCAGGGAATTTGGATCTGAACCAGTACCGAAGGTTGAAATAGGTTGTAACTACCTTTCTCACATTGTTTATAATAGAAGAGTTTTGTTTCCATCCTATTTTGTGTTTATTGGTTCATTATGATGTCATATGCTAACATATTCCCTATATATTTGAATCTATGCACATGATATATATTATTTGAATGTATAACTACCTTATAGTATCCTATTCTTGGTTTCCTATTGCAGGCTAGTTCTGGAAGAGATTAAGAGTGCTTTAAGAAGTGAGAGTGGGGATCGACATTGAATGAAGGATTTAAGGTGTGAGGCCTTCCCTTCTTTCTTTCTCTCTCTCTCCTTATAAAAAGTAGTTATTTCTTGTATGCATTGATATAGATAGGGTTTGGTTCTGTCTTATGAATTCAGTCTTGCTCTATTATGACTTGACCCAAGGTCAAAGGGGAAAAATCCCTTAAACAAAAACGTGCGCAAAGAATTTGAAGCATATGTGGGAGTCAACGCACAAAAGGTGGAAAATAGTTAGGACTTTGGGACATTTTGTCCACATTGTAACATGCTTATCCCTTTTATAAAAATACAAGTTGTAAAGTATTTTTGGGTAGTGAGAGTGTGGAAGAGAGTATGTGATAGTGTGTGTGAATTTATTTTGAGTTTGTAAGTTAAAGAGAAAGTTTTGAGGTATGACTGAGGAGTGAGGCTTGCACTGCAATAGAACGGCTAGGAAGGTTTGTGTAATATTATTGTTGCATATTTTTGTAAGCTCGGTGTGAAACTGTAAGAAGATTATGAATGACTAATATAAGAATCCATTCATTGTGGATGTAAACCAATTTGGGTGAACCATGCGTTGTAATTATGTGTTGTTTTTGCATGTTATGATGTTACTTTGCAATGATGATAAATTCTTAAGTATTATGAATAATTCACTATTATATGTTGAGATAATGTCGCTTGATAAGTAACTGCTAACTAATGGAAAGTGTGCACATGAGTAGATGGTTAGTAAGGACATGTTGAATTCCTTGCTTCCCCTCATCACTGCAGAAACTTGGTTCCTATAACCCCTCTAGATGCCTCAGGTGAGTCTTCACTCATTTGCAGGTGATGTCGAAAGGGCTAGTGTCTAAGGTTTTTTTTGGTATGTTATCTTTGAACCTAGGGTCTACCCACTGCGTGCCAACATTCTATAAAGTGATCAAGGGATAATATTAAATCTCACCTTCACTTTAGATCTAACGGCTAGGAATTAATCAACTCTGTTAAGCCCTAGTATTGGCTCATTACCCCTTAATTGGGGCATATTATATTAGCAATGTTATTTTATTTATGTTGGCTTTAGGCCATTAGTTGTAATTATACCTCTTGGTCTCCTATATATACCAAGGAGACATTTTCATTTTGAATCATCTTGTACTTGAACATTTAAGTGGGGTAAAAGGAGGTTGCCCCCTCGAAGAGGCTTATTATCTAAAATTATCTCTATTTCAAGGCGTTGATTACTTTTTCTAATGTTTTTCTATGCTATATTGATATTTGGTTCTTAACATATGGTATCAGAGCTCAAGGTCTTGGGGTTTCACTACTACATCTGAGACACCTTGGAATTTTCGTTATAACTATTTTTCTACAACGTTTCAGAAGGAACATCTTGGAGGATAGTTAGTAGACAGATCAAGGTACGTTGGTTTCAAAATTCATCTCCTAAGGCCTTATACTTTTGGAGATATAGCATGTACAAGATAGGGTTCTGGAATCATCCTGAACTGAGTCATTGTGGAATTTTCGCTATAAAAACTTTTCTGTAATGTTTCAGACCCTGAACACTGGAGGCTATTTACAAAAATTAGTAAGGTATCTATGGTAGAAATTTCAGCTTCTGGTTCATCTTAAATTTGTATATACACCTTGTGTAAGATAGGGTATCTGACTAGTCCTATTGACTAGTCTCAAGAAGGTGTTCCAGGTAAAACAATCATAACTTCTTCCTAGAGTATCCAAATTGAGTGGGTCTGGTTTCATTGGATCGTGGACAGTTTGTATTATTTCTGGTGCGAGTTTCAAAATTTTATATCAATCATTTTGTGCGAGGCACGCTATAAAAGTGAGATCTCCTGGAAAGGAAAAAAATCAACAACTTGTAGGGAAGTTACCATAAATTACACTTGGCACATCCAATTTTGATCAGGCTTATGGCATTGCAGAGAAGAAATATTAGAGAACTACATAAAAGAAAGTTTCATACCTAGAAGGGATGAAACTTGGGAGATACAATAGAAGAAATATTGTCTAGCAGAACCACCTCAAAATCAAGGTTCAAAAGTGATACTTGGCCAACATGCCACCAAAAAAGGGAACTTCTACACCAAATAAGCCTCCAAAAAATCCTACTTGGACTCTTGATGAAGGTGAAGAAATGCGTAGGGACATAAATGAACTACAAAAGATGATGGATTCAATGGAAGCTAAGTTGGATACTAAGATGGATGGTTTAAAAGGGGAGATTATGGAAGTATTGAAAAATTTCATAACAGAGAAGACACCTGAAAGTGAAAATGCATCCCATGAAATTCATGATGAGAACACAAGGAAGGTGAATCAAGAATGGAGAAAATCCAACTTTGGTTTAAATACAAACCACGTTCCTAAGATTGGTATGAGGAAGTTTGATGGCAAGGACCCAATCACATGGATACTTCAGATGGAGCAATTCTTTGATCTCCATAATGTGCCACATACACAAAAGGTACAAATTAGCTCTTTATATTTAGAACCTAATCAATTTGTATGGTATCAATGGCTTTGTTCTCGCAAATCACTCGTCACTTGGACAATTTTAACGGAAGAAATGATAGCACACTATGAGGATACAAGGAGCAATACCTTCTTTAGCCAATTGATAAATCTCAAGCAAAAGGGTTCAGTTACCGAGCACATTGAGAACTTTCAAAGATTGAATATAAAGGTAACCGATATTCCAGATGAGCACTTGATTGATGTATTCATAGGAACTTTAAAGGATAACATTCAACATGAGGTTCACCTTTGGGAACCCAATTCATTGGAGAATGCATTTAAGGTGCCAAGAAATGTTGAAAGTAAAAATATGGCTATGACTACTAGAAGGACCAATCCTAAAATCTATAGAGATAACAATGCTCCTTCTCCTAAAACACCTCAACCTACAAGGTTGACACCTCAACAATAGGAGGAAAGAAAAGAAAAAGGTTTATGCTTTAATTGTGACAGAAAGTATAGTAAGGGACATAAGTGTGGTGAGAAGAAATTATTCTACATAGATTGCGAAGAGGAAGAAGAAAAAGAACAAGAACCATCTCAAGATGACAACGTAGAATCAATTTCGTCTGAAGAGTTGAATCCCACAATATCGTGTAATGCATTGGATGGAATTAACACTCCTCAAACCCTCAATATCGAAGGACACATCAAAAAGAAAAAAGGTAATAGTCCTAATTGATTCTGGCAGTACTCATAATTTCATTCACTATAAATTAGCCAAAGATCTCAATTTCTTTGTATATCCAACACCAGAGTTTCAAGTAATGATTGCAGATGGAGGAACTATCAATTGCTCAGGAAAATACAATAAGATCAATCTTACTATGGGGGAATATGTAATGAATAGTCCAATGATTGATATACCCATGGGTGGTGCGGATGTGGTACTAGGAATCTAATGGTTACAATCATTAGGAACAATGGCTTTTAATTTTCAAGAACTTTTCATGAAATTTTCATTGGAAGGAAAAGAAATTGAATTAAGAGGTATCACAGGGAAACATGGTAAGGTGATAAGCTCTAACGACATGACAAAATTATTGAAAAAGGGGCATCAAGGCATTATTGCACAACTATGCTCACTAGATGTTCAAACATCTAAGCCATCTATTTCTCAAGATCTCCAAAGGATCATTGATAAGCATTCCAAAGTATTTGAAGATATTCCCAAAGGTCTTCCACCCACTCAAAATCATGATCATGAAATTCACCTAATTCCTAGGAGTGTTCCTCCTAATATCAGGCCATACAGATACCCTTACGCCCAGAAGAGTATTATTGAGCGCATGGTTGAAGAAATGTTAGAGGTTGGCATTATTAGACCTAGACAAAGTTCTTACTTTGGACCAGTGGTAACGGTATTCAAGAAAGATAGTTCATGGCATATGTGTCCAGATTATAGAGAGCTCAACAAGATCACTATTAAAGATAAGTTTCCCATTCCCATCATTGATGAATTGTTAGAAGAACTACATGGAACAATCTATTTCACAAAATTGGATCTTCGTTTAGGGTATCATCATATCAGAATGAAGGAAGAAGATATCCCAAAAAAATTATTTCGAACTCATGAAGGCAATTATGAATTTTTGGTCATGCCTTTTGGCCTTACAAATGCACCTTCCACATTCCAAGGGTTGATGAATTCCATTTTCAAGCCCTTCCTGCGAAAATTTGTGTTAGTATTTTTTTATGATATACTAATCTATAGTAAGTCTTGGGAGGATCATGTGTGACATGTTGACAAGGTGCTACAACTACTAAAGGAGCAACAACTATATGCCAAACTATCCAAATGTTTCTTTGGAGTAAAGGAGGTAGAGTATTTGGGTCATATTGTATTTCATGAAGGTGTCAAGGTAGACCCTAACAATATTAAGGCCATGATGGACTGGCCAATTCCCAAAACATTAAAGAATCTTAGAGGATTTTTGGGTTTGATAGGTTACTACCGCAAGTTTGTTCGGAACTGTTAGGGTCCTATAATTATAGGCGAGTCTATACTTCGACTGTTATTTTGGCATCTCTCCGGGTGACGAAGTATAGCTCAGGTGATTCCGCTTTCCTCCCTTCATTATTTTCACTCGACCCTTCATCACCCTGCTGCATCCTTCGTACACACTGCATCCTCTCCCCCGTGTGCTTTGTCAGCCTCCATTATCCTGCCTTCCATCCCTGCGTAAATGGACTTAGGATAAACAAATTGTTAGTAATAAAGATTAGTCTAGGTTAAATTTGATTAATAAGTGACTATTTAATAATTGATTAATTATTAATTAATTGTTAATTAATTAATTATTAAGTTAGTTAAGAAACTAGGTTAGTGATTAGTTAGTAATCTAGGTTAAGTTAATTAAATAAAACTATTTAATAAAACAAACAAATAAAAATAAAATAAAATAAACATAATAAAAAATTATATAATAAAATAAAACAAAATATATAAAATCAAAACAAATAAAAAGAAATTAGAATGAAACGTAACATATAAAAACATAATATAAAACATATTAAAAACAAAAATAAAAAATAAAATAAAACACAAAAAACATTAATAAAAATAACATAGCAATGAACTATCCTAAGTCCTAACTCTACATCCCCTCCTCCACGTACACTACACTACCCCCATCCCTTACATCACTCCCATGTCACGTCCCATCCCCCACCTACCTCCACTACCCACTCCCCCTACGTCACTCCTACCCCACCTACCCTCTACCACAACTCCTGCCCTCACATAAACCCACGTACACTTTCATGTACGCCCCCTCCTCATCCACCTTATTAAATAAAATCAACGCTCCATATTTCAGGTCGGACCCCCCCGTGCATTCGACTTTTAACGAGGGGGGGGGTCCGACCTCATATTAAACCTCGCATAATTTTGAACGGCCCTGATTTAATCCCCAAAATCAACCATCCTGGTTCCAAGTCGGACCCCCCCGGGCATTCTGCATTTAACGGAGGGGGGGGGTCCGAGTTTCTTCCCGCCAAAAAACCCATTTTCCTCATTTTCACCATTTTCGCCCATTTTACCATGCCTTCTTCCGACGGAGATCCTGAGCAAACAGAGACGAATTTTAAAAATATGAGAGAGGTTTTTGGTCAGCACAGAATGAGGAACAAAACCCTTTTTTCGGTTTTTACAACGGAGTTACGAGAAGAGCAGGTCGAAGGCATCTTCGAGGCCTATTTTTCCAGATTTTCCATTTTCCGTTCCAGTCCCGATTTTGCAGGAGCTGCCAAGGCCAGCTGGAGATGAATTTTGTGAAACCGAAGGAGGTTTTTGTCCAGCACATGCCCATATACAATAACCTCCTTCAGTTTTCTCTCAGATGTCATCGTTGAGGATAAAATCACGTCTGAACGAACCCCTGTTTCGCAGTAAAACGATCCATTTTTTATGGCAACAAACTCCGAATTGGGTGGGAATGGTGGCTATTTTCGGCCGAGACGGTTGAACCGACTCTCGGAACTTGATGAAGAGATGTATATTATATATTGATATGATTTTAATGTAATGGGGTTGGATCTTCACGCCCTGTGGCTATCGAGCTGTAACATTTTTGAACTGTTCTGCCATTAATGAAAGAGGCACTTTACAAGATTCCTGTGCATGTTTACTGGTGATGTGATTTCTCAGTAAATGTTTCCTTGCTTTGTGACCATCTTGTTTTTCTATAACTAATCTGTACGAATAGCGTTATGTTGTAGGATTTATCCCTGATACCCTGCTTCCGATTCTACATATTTTAATGTTCATCTTCTAAATATCTTCAGTTAAGAGATTCTTAAGTGCTTGTTGGTTGGAGTTATTTCCTTCTCTTTTCTTCTGATCATCATTTAAACTATTGAAGATCCAGTGAGTGTGTTATCTTGCCTTGTAAAGAATTTCTTCAGCTTTCTGGTTGTATCTCAGATTTCATTAATTTCAGACCCCATAGCCCAATGGATGTGTGAACTGTCTCAACCAGTTTATAAACCCTTTTTACAACAAAACACACTCGTTCTTCATAACTAGCCTAATATTTCTGCAAACAAAGCTACATCATACAGAGAGATCCCTCTCTGAGTCTTGGAGGGATAGATCCAAGACTCGAAGCAGTTCTGATGTTGCCTCTGTGATTGCCTTTCAGCCTTGGGCAAAATTACAGAGTGCTAACAGGAACTATGGAAGAATAGCAACACCTTTAACGACACTAACTAAGAAGGATGAATTTTCATGGACTCCAGAGGCAACTAAATATTTTGAACAACTTAAAGAGGTGATGTTTAAAGCTCCTGTATTGACCACTCCAGGCTTCACAAAAACCTTTATTGTGGAATGTGATGCCTCGGGAAATGGAATTGGTGTTGTCCTAATACAAGAAGGAAGGCCCCTGGCTTTTGAAAGTCGACCACTCAAAGGAAAGGACTTACACAAACCCATTTATGAGAAGGAAATGATGGAAATACTACATGCATTAAATAAATGGCATCCTTACCTAATAGGTAGGCACTTCAAGGTCAAAACAGATCACGATAGTCTTAAATACTTCTTGGAACAAAGACTATCTTCAGAAGAGAAAAAGAAATGGGTAACCAAGATATTGGGTTAAGATTTTGAAATCGTCTATAAAAAGGGGAAGAAAAATGTTGTGGCAGATGCACTCTCAAGAAAGGATGAAAATGTTGAGGCCTTTCTCTATTCTAGCTTGATCATCCAACCCGATTGGATAATAGAAGCAAGGGATGAATGGAAGAATGAAAAAAAGTGTGGACTCTCACTCAAAGGTTGCAGTAGGATTCCAATGCATCATATACATTTACATGGAAAAATGATTCACTCTGGTACAAAGATCGCTTATATTTATGTAATAAATCCCAAATCAAACAAAAGGTACTATTGGAATTGCACACCTCTCCAGTAGGAGGGCACTCGGGATTTTTGAAAACCTACCATAAATTGAAGAAGGATTTTTTTTGGGATGGCCTTAAAACTAATGTTCAAAGGTTTGTGGCAGAATGTTTGGTTTGCCAACAAAATAAGGTGGAAACAATTAAGACCCCAGGTTTTTTACAACCATTATCCATCCCAAGTCAGTGTTGGGAGGAGGTTTCCATGGATTTCATCATAGGGTTACCAAAGTCTAAAGGAAAGAATGTCATCATGGTGATTGTTGATAGACTGACCAAGTACACACACTTTTGTGCACTCTCTCATCCCTTCAAAGCTAGTACAGTCACTACTGCATTCATGGAGATAGTTCAAAAGCTACATGGTAGCCCAAAGATTATTGTAAGTGGCAGAGATCCCATCTTCACTGGACATTTTTGGACAAAATTATTTTCTTTTTTGGGTACTCAATTGGCTCATAGCTCATCCTATCATCCTCAATCTGATGGACAAACCGAGATAGTGAACAAATGTCTAGAAGGCTACCTTCGTTGCTTTGTCTCTGATAAAAAAACACAATGGTTCAAATGGTTACCCTTGGCAGAATGGTGGTATAACACTTCCTTTCATACTGTAACAAAAATGACACCATTTATGGCACTTTATGGATACCACCCTCCTTCCATAATTTCTTCTATAAAAGAAAAATCTAAGGTTCAAGCAGTGGAAGATCACATCGAGAATCAACAACAGGTTCTCCAAATCTTAAAGGAAAACCTAAACATGGCACATAATCACATGAGACAACAAGCAGATCAACATCGTAGTGAAATAAGTTTTGAAGTAGGGGATTGGGTGCTTTTAAGACTACAACCATAAAAACAAATGTCCCTCAAGCAAGCCAAGAAGGATAATAAATTATCACCAAAGTACTATGGCTCTTATAAGGTGTTGCAAAAGATTGGTACTATGGCATACAAATTGGAGCTGCCTGCATCTTCACGAGTACACCCAATTTTCCATGTTTCATGCTTAAAGAAGGTTATAGGCGACAAGATTCCAGTTCAAACTATATTGCCTGAACTTGACGAGGAAGGAAAAATCATATTGGATCCTGAAGCCATCACTGACACAAGAATTCACTAGCTAAGGAATAGATCCATTTCAGAGTATCTCATTAAATGGAGGAAACTACCAGCTGAAGATTCC